>VYZQ01023871.1:0-13207 GCA_013400655.1 Mystacornis crossleyi | reverse complement strand
TGAAAATCAGATTTAAACTTCGAGCTATAATTCCACATGAAACCTCTCTATGTAAATTTTGTTTGCATTTTTCATCATCGCTT
The DNA here is from genome assembly GCA_013400655.1 of Mystacornis crossleyi. Taxonomy (NCBI): domain Eukaryota; kingdom Metazoa; phylum Chordata; class Aves; order Passeriformes; family Timaliidae; genus Mystacornis; species Mystacornis crossleyi. Next base: position 13,124 of record VYZQ01023871.1, on the reverse strand, counting down.
TTTGGGGTTTTTTAGCCCTCACCTACTCTGGTATTTCAATTGTAATGCACAGTAAAGACTTCTGTTCTCAACCTGTCTAACAGAGCTGATCTCTGTCTATGCACAGGAAGAAATGTTCTTTGCTCTGATGGTTCTGAATTTCTGAACGACCTGTTACTTGCACAGTTCATATGGAGAACCCTACTTTCCTTGTGCATTTTAGTATGAATATCTCCACCAGTACTATCAGGAAGGAAAGACTTTGTCTTACTATCTTGAATCTGAAGACTCCACAGTCTGTACCTCCTCCCTGTCTTGGTGTGTTCTCTCAATCCTAAGGATCAGTTCTTTTTCACTGTACTTGGAGGTGAGTAAAATATAAACTCCCTATTGCCACAGCTATCCAGAAGGTAAAAGGGAAGCAAGCATTTAGATAATGAAATTTAAGACCTTCCACAGAGTCAGAAGTTCTGCCTTCCTGGCCTGCTTACTGGATCATGAGACCTGTGTGCATTGCTGATGGCCCCCCTGAGCTGTATTCAGTTCTTATTGCTGTAGTCCCAAGAATGTTGCACATCTTCCTGTTAAGAGAAAGCATAAAGTTTATTCTCCTGTCTTTCTGTTGAGAGAAAAATTGATATTAGTGTGCTCAGAATTGCATTGATGCTAACCCACTCGCTATGGTCTTGAACTTTGGTCACTTATCACACATTCTTTTTCAGTGTGAGGTAGGATTGCAGAAGAGGACTTGTCTTTTCCCTGTGTTTAGAGAACATCCTGTTTGTGAAGATCTTTCTTCATGGAAATCAAAATTGGTAATAAATTCTGCTCTGAATCAGAGGAGAACTTTGCTTGAATTCAGTGACACTTCAGTTTCCTTGTTTAGGATGTGCTGATGAACACAGTAGGAGGTGCCAATCCAGGGCAACCAGAAGAAGAAGTGCAATAGACCAGAGTAATTTAAAAGTGTAAGTACTATGCTTGACATCAAGAGTTGTATAAGGACATTAATTATTATTATTATTATTACCATCAAATAATGCAGGTCAAATAATAAGTCAGAGAAGCAAAATGTCCAGAGACACTGTACAGAGTGCCACGGTTATCTGGCTCCAAGAACACACAGTACTGTTCCAATTAATTGAGAGAATAGCTTGATACTTCACAGGTTGGAGCAGCCAGATCATTCTAAAGCAGTGATTATCTTCCCTCCTACACAGAATGTTTAATTTCAAACTTAATTGTATCCACATTTCCGTTTCTAATTAATCCAGATATAGAAATGCTGTAGTAACCGAACAGTGTGTCCTTTGAGGAAATAAAACATGGCCCAATCCCGTGGCACCAGAATAATCTGATTAAAGAGATGTTTATGTAACACAGGTCTTTATAAGTTAACTAATTTCCCATATGCTTATTATTCTTGTGGCGCACTTCTAAGGAAGAGATGAGAAAATGTTTATCTTTCTTGTTTTATGCTTTGGGATTTCCACTGTCTCTAGTTTGCCATGAAATTTATGGAGGTGATGGAAAGGCTAGTCAGTCTCTTTGTAGCATACACTTTTGCACAGGGCAAGGATGCAGTTTCTAGTAAGAAATTGCCAACACTGGGGTCTGCTCAAGGGATTAGATGCACTGATTTTCATATAGTTAACAAGGTGAACCTGTGTAATCTGTATCCTCAAGTTCTGAGAGGGTTCCCGCAGATGGCTGGTATTCCCAAGGTCAGGATGACCTGTAACAGACTAGAAATTAGTTTGTCACCTGTGATTTTGTGTGTACTGAGATAAAGCCTGAGTGCTCCAAGGTGGTGCAAAGGTTTCTGTGTATCTGAAACCCAAAGAATTAGCAGAGTCCTGTATATGACTGATCTCTTTCTTTGATGTGTCAGTTTTGTTGCTGCTAGACAAATATATAACCCTAAAAAATTCAAAACCTGGGCAAAACATATGGTTGAACTTGCTCTGAGTATTAATTTTTATCTGAAAGAAAGCCTTCTGTAAAGAGCAAGTGGGATTACTTTGTTTTGTTTTGGTTTTTCATCTGAAAGTGCTGCACATGCACTGGGTTTGATGGACAGTAGAATGATATTTTTGGAGCTGATTTGGAAGTTCTGGCAAGGAAGGCCTACAAGTGTTTTCCTAGGAAGGAAATGGGAAAACTGTAATAGTGACACTTACTATTAGTAACACAAATATGTAACAAACCACAGTCAAATCTTTAATATTGGGTGGGAGTTCATCAAGTGTTTAGATTATCACTGGAAATAATCAGTGGAAATTGAGAGTGCTGAAGAAACCTTGTTCATAAAACATCTCTGAGGGATCCTCTTTTACCACTTGATACAAAACTAAGAAATAGACTTAGTTGGGGTTTTTGGCAGTCTCTGAGAAAAGAGCTTGTGTATCTCCTTTGAAAGCCTGAAGTCCTGGTGATATCCAGCTGGTGGGCTGGATGAGAGAGATCAGCTAGAGAGATACTGAAGGATGCAATGGGAGATCTGCAGGCAGAGCTGATAGGAGAATTGATAAATGCAGTGAGAAGTTTCATTTAATTCAGCAAAACGTCGTGGGGGAAGCATTTAAGTACTTATTTAAATTTTTGACATTGAAATTCTGGCTTTGAGGGAAAAATGCCTCTGAAAACTGATTGGAGTTCTGGAAAACGGTCAGGCAAGCTGTAAACCAGACTTGGAGCTGTTTACTAAGAAGAGAGCACCACCTTGTGTTAGTAAATCACTACACCTCGTAACACCGCGTGTGGACGTTGGCTCGTACAGATGAATTGAAGAATAAACATGTACATTGTTCCTCGTGTAGTGATCTCGTGCTTGTGCTGTAGAAAATCAAGAAAGGAAAGACTGGAAGTGCAGTGGTTAAGAGCTGGATATGTTGTGTGAGGGTTGGAATGCACACTCAGCATGTGACAGAACTCTGGGCTTATTCTGAACAGAGATTCTTATACAGAATTCAGATTCTTACATGGAATTTGAGTTTGTGGGATCTGAAGCTCTTCAGCAAAGCTTTTTCACTGAATAAAATTACAATATATGCAGTACCTTTTTCGAGAGTTAAAAAACTGCACATCTGTCATAAGCACTAATGAGCAGGACTACTGTATAATGAGACTGTTGCTTGCTGCATACAGAAACAGAGTAATATCTCCCAGGGTTTAAGTGCTTTTCCATGTCTGTACCCACTCAGATATATAGAATTTATCTCAAATCCATCCATAGTAATTAGTATGATCATCTCTTCAGAAACACAAATACTCATTTGAGATTATTTCACCATAAATTTCTCCTCAAGCTTTCTTTTATTTTCTTTGTTTTCCCCTCTTTCATTTCTGGTTCAGATAGTATATGCTGGGAGAATCTCTTTGATAGATTGGCTGTTTGCAGTTAATATGTATTATGATTTTGTGCTTTTGACAAATAAAACTTCTAGATATTGGATTATTTGTGTTCTCATAAGGGTGAGATAAATTTGAGACATTCCATTACTTAATCTATAAAGAAGTTTCAGGTTGTGTAACTCACAATTATAGTGTAGAAAGTTGTTTTGCATCAAAGAAAAGTTTCAAATGGATCAGTAAACATGAGTTTTACACTGAGTTCTGCAATCATCTTCAGTGACATTAAGAAAAATAAGTAGGAGGTAATTTTGTGGCACTGAAGTCAAAAGCTGAGCAGTTAGGAGTCACATCTCAGTATTTTTTAAATACTCTTTAAAAATGGAGAGTTTAAACATATTGGAATGTATCAACTTGATTGATTGCCTAGTAAACTCTATAATCATACAACCTGGCTGTAATAATTCTAATTTATTCTTTATCATGTAAAATTAAACAACAACAACAACAAATTAATTTCTGATGACACAGAAATAATACAGATGTATTTCACATTATCTCAACCTTAATACATAGGCTAGGGAAGTGTTCCTAGAAATATTTTGTTAAGCCACTGAATAAAGGTGACACACATGAAAATTTAAACTTAAAAGAACCTTCTGGTTGCTTGAATATGGATGAATTTCATCTTATCAATCTTCAGTTAGTCAATTTGGATGTAGGTGGTTTTGCATTGTTATTTAGGCTTCATTTCCTTTATATTTGTGAAAGAGACAGGGAAGACTTCAAGATCTCATTTATTTCTTTTAGACAAAGATAAATTGATTGTATTTAATTTTTTGAAATTATTTTTTTTGTGAAGCAGAATACTCACACAGTGAAATTATCAGGATCACTTGGTTTTTGGTTTATTTTTGGTGTGTCTGTGTGTGTGATGACGAATATTTCAGCAACTTCATTCACAATTTACTATGTGGCCTTAATCCATAACATTCTCATTTTGTATAGATAATCTTCACTTTTTGTGAATCCCGTCTACAGATGGACCTGTGTTCTGATTAGGAGCTTCTTCCAAAGGAACTTAGCTCTTCCACCAGGGAAGTGAGCCTGAAGACAAAGATCACAATATGAAAGAGCCAGTGGAAAACAACAACAAAAAAAATTCTCTGCATTTCTAACTTTGAATACAAATGCCTGACTCTAAACTGAAATTGGCTTGTAAGTGGAAAAAACAGAAAACCACAGAAAAAAAGAACTTTGAAGAACTGAAAAAAGCTAAGAGGATTTTAATATATTTGTATTAAAAATATCCCATTATTAATGAAACAAATATATGTAGTGTGAATGAAAAATACACAAATCTACTTCCAAGAATTATGCTAGACCTATAGATATTTAAGCTTTAACATACTTTTCAAGTACGTTAAAAGCAGCTAAGCTTCAAAATTAATTGTTTGATCTCAGAAGCAGAGGCATGATCTCTAACATGGTGCCCAGCAGTGAATATTCCCCGCACACGGAGTCTGGAGCTGTGCATGGTTCTGCAACTCTTGCTTTGAGTATTTGCCTGAAACCACATAAACTAACCACAGTGGTTGTCAGTCTACATGTGTGTTCCCTGCTGTTCCCAGAATCCCAGCATGTGTTCCCAACACGTGTTCCCAGAATATCCCAGCTGTATACTATCAGTTCTGCTCTGAATCCTTTGTAATACATCAGATTAAGCCTGTTTTCCCACCATGGAGGCATGGTAGATTGATGCTTTTGGTGAAAAAAGATGGAGATTGCTGCAGGTTTGAATGAGAATTCTTAGTTCTGGTGCCTGACTCAAAGCTATGATGGCTGCATCCTTAAAAGTGCAGGAAATTTAAGTGTCTTGTACTAAACATCATCTCAGACAAGTGCATTTCAGTTTCCTGTGCAAAGGTGTTATGAATGCCTATTTTCAGAGAAGTAATTGAAGAGGGTAGAATTGAATTAGTAACACTGGTTTAGGTCAAAGACTTGTGAAGAGCCAAGGTGTAAGAACACATTTCAATTCCAGTATTTTAGAATAATTTCCAACCAAAATTAGTTGGTTTTCGTAAAAAGAGATCTAGTTTTGCTTGTTTGCTTTAGCACTAGAGTACATTTAGTACTCTAGAGCTTGATATCGTTGATAAAGAAAGATGAGAAAATGGAAGAATAATCTTGGTATAGAGGGGATCTTTCTTGTTTTCAAGAACTGTTTACAGGTTTACACCGAGTGGCATAAAAATCCCACCATGACTATGTACTGTCTAAATGTTTCTTGGGATACTGAGACTATTAGCAGGGAAACTAGAAGAGATGGATGTAAAAGGTATATAATCTTTGAATACTGTAAGAGACCACTGTGCAAGTGCATACAGCAGAAAAATGCTGAACAAAGCTCTACTGCCTTGGACTTAAAAGTAAAAGAATATCCAAACCATAAACCCCTATCTTTACATATATGCATTGAAATCAAGATACTTTTTCTCTCAAGAAACAAAATAAGTTGGTATATATTTCCTGATGCTTGTAATCAGCCATTCTTTCCAGTATGAGAAATGTGAATAGTGCATATGGAAATAAACTTTTCCAATTTGAGCGTTTGAATATTTATTGAAGGGTAGAAAAAGGTTTTTCATTAGATAAACCTCTCTCAAGGTTCCTTTGTTAAAGGCTTCTCAGGTCTAAGATGATCAGGGTCCAAATGAGAGTGTAGCAAAGGTGGCTACAGTATTTCTGTGTCGTGTAGGAGACAGGGATTCATCTTCTGTTCACAGGAGTAAAGGAGGATCAGGCGTGCTGACCTGCAGCCTCCCTGGGGATTGCCTCCTCTGCCTTTATATCTTCTTGCCTCCCAACCTGTTTTGCTCTGACGGAACGTCTGTTTCTTCAGCACAAAGCACTGTGAAGACCCAGCATGGAGATAAAAAAATGTGTCAAGAACAACAGGTGAAATTTAAGGGCAGAAAAGTCTTCCCACGCACCTCTGTGTAGAATGTCTTTCAGTACCCAGTTTTGTCATAAGTAAACTGGGAAGGTAAACAATGGGTAAATCCTTCCTTGTATGGAATTGTGTGTCTGCTCCTCCTTGCAGAGACATGCAAAACAAAACAGGAAATGCAGACCTTCTTCCCAGTGGTAACTCCCGCCTTTTTACAGTTGTCCCAGCATGTGTTCATGATATAGCACAGCTAGGGAGATATCTGGAATTTCTGGGATTTATTTCTAATTAAAGCTGTGCAGAGAGCTTGGTGAGCAAAGATGAGAAAAATTACATTGTCTGGTGAACAATAGAACGCTTGGAAGAGTATCCCCCAGGAAAGCTCATGCTGATGGAGCACGTTGCCCGGGCTGCTCCCCCAGCTTGGTGCACTTGGCATGTGGAGCTGTGAGGTTGCATCTCTCCACTACACTGCTCCATGGAGGGGAGAGCTGCTCCTGGTGTCCCCAGGCTGCATTTGCTCTGCAGAGCACGGGAGGACCCAGCCGTGTTCCCCCAGGGCCCTCTGCCCACACACCCTTGCAGGGAGGGAGGTGCTGTGCCCTTCGGTGGCAGGTCAGGTTGTGCTCCTCGGTGGCTCCTCCAGGGCTGCTCAGGTTGGCTATCACTGCAGCACGTTTGTATTCCCATCCATTATCCTATGGCCAGTCTTACATTTTTGAATAAAGCAGTTTAATTTTGTCCTCCTTCTGCCTTCACTGCAGTTACTGCTCTGGCACTCATCTCTCTCAACCCTCAAAGTTTGTGTTAAGGGTGATCCCCTTGTGGCAGGGTTTCAGTTCCAAGAGTCATTCATTCCAGGGGTTTTATCCAACTGGCTCCTTCCCAGAAAGATGACGTTCCCCATTTTAGCAGTATTTGTTTCCTTACCTGTTGTTGCTTTACAATGCTGAGGCTTCATTTTAACTGCTGTTGGTATACCAGGGCTCAGAGTGAGTGTCCACCTGTTAGGGAACAGCAGTAAATCCACAGTTTTAAGGTTATGTCAAAATCTGTATCAACACTGCATAGATATCTCAGTGTTATCTAGTTTAGTTTGTCCTGCTAAACAAGGATCTCTTTTGAATTTCCCAGCTAATCAGAATTTCCCACTTGGTTTCAGTATTCTTTTTTCTTTTTCCTGTCTGCTATTTATCTTTGTTTTCTCTGCCTTTAACTTCCAGCCATGGACCTATCCTGGCCTCATATTGTGCCCCAGAGATCAGATCTGTAGTGGATCTTTAGTTCCTTCCACCAAGGCACGACACATCTAGGTTTTATGACTTAAAGCGCATCCTAACTTCTGAAAGTTACTGGAGTAAACAGCACCTGCTGTATTTTATGATGCAGGTGATGGGGATACACTTCTGTCATGCCTACCATAGTATTTCAAGGAACAAAACCTCTTTGATGTGGAAAAGATGGGTGTTACTCTGCATTCCAACAGTTCAGCACAAAAGCAGTTTCTTAATGCTGTTTACAGTATTGACAGCCTTCCTGCATTTTAGGCTCTTGCCCTGCTCTGCTTAAGACTGCAACAGTTAACTCATTGACGACAGCGTTTTTTACATCAGTAAAAATTTGACAGTTTAGCTGAAAAGTGTCTATTTGACTGTTTACTTGCCTGAAAGGTGTAGATTAATCCTTAAACATTTTCCTATTGTTCCTGTTCAAAATGTCATGATAAATATGTTTTTATTCACTGCCTGCCTTCATAGGTTACACACATTTTTGTATGATTTCAAGAGACACATGAGAAACAATAATTTGAAAATTCATTACAATGCCAGGGTTTATACGGTCTCATTAAGCATTAATTGGTAGTTGATGGCTATTGCTATTTTTAACACCATTAGTTCATAGCAATGTAATTAGTGATGCTAAGTACAGGATCCACATTAATAGCATTACTAATTGTAAATCTGGAGATAGAAACACAAGATGACTGGTTAATTTCTAGGCAATATCTCATGATAATTGGTTATAGGACATTTGTGCTGAAGTAGAAAGGTAAATAATTTAAAATCTTTTCTTACAGTTTGCACTGTACTTTGTGATACTAATACAGTCTATGTTGCACACATTTTAGTCTTGTGAAATACAATGCCATTAGCATCTCACAGCTTCTGCAGTTATTAATTTCCATGCTTCTCAACTCTTTTATGTATACTAGCAACTGTGAATTTAAAAAGGAGCAGAAGCAATAAACCAACAATTTTATGGACATTTTCCTGAAGAAACTTTGTTTTAACAAAGCAGAGTTGTTTAGGCAGAAAAAAGAGGAGATTTTAAATAGATTTTTAACTATATAATGTTTAGGGGGAAGATGCTTACCAATGCTGTCTTTTTGTTAATGAGATTTATATTAGTCAACAAAAAATAATGCCTTGTTCTGTATTAATAATACATTGATTGCAATATTTAAATTCTACTGATCTAGGTTTTAAGCAATTTTTGCTCTGGCAACTATGTGATAGGTCTTTAGATGTAAAAGTTCTTGTGTGCAGATATCCAAGCTCCTTCTCAGCTTCTCAGTGTCTCTGTACATGCTCTCATGGAGCCCATATCCACAGTGTAACTGGGTACCTCCTAAATATTAAAAAATAAGTAACAAATCAGCATGATCTTTTCAGCTCCCAGCAAGTAGGAGTATACGTCTTGATTAGATCCTGAGTTATATAAATAGTATGAGAACTGATATTAGAGAGGGAATGGATGTGTGTGAAAGCGAGGCTGAAAAAATTAATGATGCATCTTTACAGCCTTACTGAGACCTCATTGATTTCCATGGAAACCTTTTCATTGACTTCAGTGGGTCTCTTTAGTCTGATGCTAGAAAGGGTGGCTGACAGATAGCGAGGTGCATGCTCTGGTCTCGGTTCCATTGTGCTCCCAGCACTGCCTGCTGCTCAGCGAGGCTTTGCTTTCAGCGGGCTTTAACTGCGTCCTGATTGAGAGAGGCTTTAATTTGGAGCCATTTTCTGTGGTGAGGAAATGCTGTTAGATGCTTCCTAAACCGGTGCCTCTAAGGTGGTGCTGCTACTGTAAGTACAAACATGCTGTAGGTAAATCAAAAAATTGAAACTACAGGAAAAAGATTAAGCTGTCAACCTCTATCCAAGAAGTTTTACCCAGAGGTGTTTTTGCCCCTTCTGACAACACGGTGAAAACCAAGGAAAAAGATATAAAACCAACCTCTGGAGTCTATTTTTAATAAGATTCTTTCCCCCAGCTGAAAATAATTTGTTTTTCTGTGAATGGCAGAAACATTATACATTTATGGATTTGTTTCATACCTTTCCCACACCTTTCCTTTCTTGTCTCACCTGATTTGGCAACTCACAACATGAAGTTCTGAGAAGAGGAGAGAGGACATTTCATGGTGATTTAGCAGCAGAAATTCTGTGTCTGGTCATTAGAAAAATTGTTTGCTTTCTCTGAGCACATTATTTTTTGAGAGAAAATTTTGAAAATAAGAATAGTGAAGTTCTTCTGTAAGCAGACAAAGTGCTTCATTAGAGTTCCTGCTGCAGATGTGAACAGTATTGGAACTCTGGAAATCACAGCCGTTCTTGCTGTCACTTTTCTTACTTTATCTGTTTGCTTGTTGCAATCTGTTTAAAAGGTGACTGTTACTGATATCACATGTCAGGAATGATGGAAATAAATAACGCCTTCCCTGTTGTTTGTTTCTGAAATCCTTGTTTGATAGCAAACTTAGGGCAAGAAAGTTCTTTTTCCTCAGTGAAACTGTTCCACACTTGTATTCTGAGAACCATCTAATTTATTCAATCCATGTACTTAAATGTATTGCTTTGTAATTCCTTTCAGGCTACAAAGCCTACTGATACTGGAAGGAGAGCTGGTTTCCTTTACTGATAATATAAGGATTGTTAACCTTGCTTTTACTATGGTGATGGCGATCCCAGATGACTTTCAGACCTAGAGAGAATTAGCAGAAAATATACTTTTCTTTGTAAAATGAAGGTTTGGATCTGGATATACAGACACAGAAAAGAGCAAACCATCAGTGCCATTGCCACGGTCCTTAATCGGTCTGAACTGTTTGTTCTCTGGCATCCAGGCACTGAGGCACTTGGGAGCTGGGAAAGCCCCACAGTCTCATCCCATCATGGATGGTGAGGGGTTTTATGTCCTGAGTGTGACAGCTGAACTCAGCTGTGTGGGACTGCAGATGACTTCTCTCAGACTTATTTGGGTTCTAACATCTCTAGACAACAACATATGTAACTGATACACACAGAAAATTGTATAATACATGTTTTGCATGTGTTTAGGATTTTTCTGTAGAGCTTATTTACAGATATTACAGATATTTCTCTAGAGATTATTTATTTTTTTGTAATCTTTTTCTAGGTCTGTGTCTGTAGGTCTGTCTCACTGGACAGTGAGACAAAAATTGAAACAGTCATCTAAATATTTCTTTGGTGATCTCACTTTGAGTTATTGACTGCATGTGAAACTTTGCTTTATAGGCTACAATAGAAATGTCTATTTTTGGTCTAATAGAGACCTGTTTTGGTGTGAAGGAAGGATCAGAATGGAAAGTTATCTTTTTTCCCATGATTTAAAAAAACAGTTTGACAAACATACTGGTGAAGTTTCTTTTTCCTCTCCTTTTTGCTTTTCTGATTTCTTCCATGTTTGGTTTTGCTGGTTTTCTTAGGAGAGAAGAGTTTTAATGGGTTCTTATAAATTACTATTTGGAAAAACAAAACTATTCTTTGAGTTTAATACTTTTCTGAAAGGGTAAGTTTAGGCTGAACTCCCCCTCATTCTCGGCCATATCCCATGGTAAGGTTCGTGCGTGTGCTTGGGTTTGTACATGAGCGAGAGTTCTAGTGCAGCGGGAAGAGAGAAGAGTTTCTGCAGAAATCAGGTGACAGTGGAGTTGTCTGCTCAGAGATGCTGGGCCAAGGAAGTTCACCAGGCCTTGCTGAGCTCCTGGGTTTAGTAAATACTGAGGTGGCTGGCTATAAATATTAATGCACGCAGCTGTAGGTGTCTAGAAAACACATAGGCTTATATTTAAACTGATCACTTTTTTGATAGATGTGTTAGACACACATTTAATCACTGTATCTGACTAAAAGACAGTTTTCCTTAAGTTGAATCATAAGTTGAATGATTATATTAGCCTTTTCTTCATAAGGAATAGCTGCACTCTCCAAATATTAACTGGTTTATGAGACTGGGGGTTTTTCTGAGGAAAATAAAAGTTGGTGCAGACCTCCTTTACTTTTAGTTACCATCTTCAATTAAACAGGTGCATTCAAACACGTTCCGCGTTTTAGAGGCAGGCAAGGAAGCCACCTGATTTGAGGCAGATCCGTATAGAAAGCCGAGTATTTTTATTTTCTCAGGAAATTGTGCAGATGAATCCAATTTCTTTTAAAGACCAACCCCTCCTGCCCGTGCCCCCGGCGCCGGCGGGCGCTCCCGGGTGCGCTGCCCAGCAGGGCCGGCAGGTGCCGCTGCAGGGCCGCAGTTGGGAGCGCAGCCCGCCCGATCCTGCGTTCAAGGCCCCCCAGGCTGAAACCCCGCAACGGCTGCAGGCCGGCGGGCACCAGCGCTGCTCCCGGGGCATCACGGACTGCTTTGCTACTCAGTCCTTTATCTCCTCAGGTTCCGCAGCCCCGTTCCTTCCCGGTAATGGAGGCGGCTGTGCCGAGGATGGAGTGGCGTGTGAGGGCTCTGGTGGTGCCGTGGCTGGTGCCTGAGGAGACCCGGCGGCAGTGCCTTGCACCGGCCCTCCCAGTCCTGCTTTCCGATCAAGTGGTCAGTGTGGTCCTGGAGGATATTCCAAGGAAAACTATGGTGAGATGTACCCCTAGGTATGCAGTCTTTAAACACTTAACATTGTATAAATTTCCTCTTTGGGGAAAATATCTACCTCGAACCTGGCTCTTCCAGGTAACCCAGATACTGGGTTAAATCACTCTGGAAATGCCTTAGTCCTCTTCAGAAGGAGTTGGAGCAACTTGGAGTGGACAAATGAACAGCTCTAATTGATAACTTGGCACAGCCGAACCCAAGCGAGATAAATGCTCACCTTGGTGACCAGGTTGTAAGGTCTGTGGAGAGAGGCTCCTCCTTTGGCAGCTGCACAGTTTCCTGCAGGACCCTGATCCACAGCCAGGCTTCCTAAACACTGTCAGGGTGCACACAGCTGTTAACTGACTTGGGGATACATTTCTCAGTACACTGCTATGAGTTTCTGCATTTTAATATTTCTACACTACAAACCAATCTAGAGATGTTTTGGTTTCTCATGACACTTGTAGTCTGATCCTAGTTCTTCAATTAGTTCACCATGGGATTTTGTATTATTCAAAGTTTTACCACAGGTTCCTGAAAGAACTCCATTGCCTGATACTTAAGAAGCCTCTTGGATATCCTGATGATGAATAAAAAAATTGTAAATTGTTCTTTTATAAAAATTATTATTGTTATTGATGCTCTTACAGGGTATTATCTTAATGAACAATTATCATTATTTTGTGATCCTTGTGCATTCTACTCATTTGCTTTATGTTCCAGAAGATAAAATGAATGTTCAATGAGGAATGAGAACACTTCAGCAATGTTTTCTATTTCTGACCTTAATGCCTTTTCTTCTACAGTAACTTTTGAATCTTATAACAAAGATGCCAACTTGATTCATACTCAAGTAGAGGTTACTGTAAAATGCTGTAGAAACCTAAATTGAAGACTAATCCTTTGAGGAAATCTGGCTTGGTTTAAAAAAAAACCTAAAAGCCCCACTGGCCCACAGCTGGTA
>VYZQ01023870.1:5365-30559 GCA_013400655.1 Mystacornis crossleyi | reverse complement strand
AAGCTTCTCATGTTGGGAGAAGAAGCCTAATGAAAGCAGTGAATTCCTTAGAACAAAATTAATGGGCTACCATTAAAAAGTCTTTAAATTCTACATTGGTTGTCCTGGTTTTGGCCTGGACAGGGTTAATTTTTGCAGTGGCTGGGAGGGGCATGGCCAGGGCCCAGAAGTTATTCTATACCACCTAATGCCTTTGCTGGGGGTGGGGGAAAGGGACTTTCTTCTGAGGAGAAAGGGTTCTGGTTGAGAAAAAGCAGCTGGTCAGCCATCTGGTAGTGTTTGGTGTCATGGGCATTTTTGCATGTGAATCACTCTCTCTTTTGTACACTTTTGTTATTAATATTGTTCTCACTGTTCATTTTCTTATCTCATTGCTGTTTCCAGTAAGTTGTTCTTATCTCAATCCGTGATCTTTATCTTTTTTGCCTCCCATTGGAGGGAGTGGAGGAGGAGCAGTGGGGTTTTTTTTAGTGAGAGTATTAAATTGGAGAATACCATTCCTAAACCATGACATTGGTTTCTCTTACCTCATTCTTTTCTGTTGAGGTTGTGCATACTTTTCTATTCAGGATGTGCATTTTTTTTATTCTATAGGGTCTGTGCAGACCATCCTATGGGAATGGCACAATATACTGTTTGAAAGTTCTCTGAGGATGCTTGTTGGAGGTTTGTTTCTCCAGGAAACAAAATGAAGTCATCATAGCTAAAAGAATTGTATATGCTTTTTATTTTATTGAGTTAAGAAGTGACTTTTCCGTCCTAACTGACAGTTCCAGCTGAGTGCAGTAGGGAAGTTGATGTGGCTGTTGTTTCTGCACCATGACTGACAACATGAGAGAAGTATTATGACTTTGAAGAAGAGACAATTAGACAGGTGTGAGTCCAGGTAAGAAAAGCCTAGGATGGGGATGAAAGGAATATGAGTGATGTGTGTATCATTTGACTGGGAGAATAAGTTGTGTGAGAGGTTGAGGAAAAAACATCTTTATATTGTTTGGGGAGAGGTTTTCTGCCTTGGGGGCAGCTAATTGTGTATAAGCTGGTAACTCCACTTTCTCGAAACAAAACACTGGAAAATCTTTTTTCTCATTTAGCTGTTTGACAGTACCGGCAAGATACAGCCTGCAATGTGTTAAGTGCATAGATGTGTGTGGTGAGATCGAGTCTGGAAAATTCCTAATGCAATTTTACAGGACAAGGAATTGAATACATTTTAAATGTGACAGAAAACAACTTGTAGTGGTGTAATAATAGGAAAGGAAACATGCTGGGGAGGGGATTTTTATTGCCAGCAGGATCTTTTCCCCCAAAGCAACAATTCATAAACCAGAGTTTTCATTTTAGTTTGTGGGGTTTTTTTGGTTTTGTGGGGGTTTTTTTGGTTTGGTTTTGGTTCTTTGCTTGTTTTTTTGTTTTTTTTTTTTGTTTTTTTTTTTTTACCTCCATGAAAAAAGACAAAGCAAAGACACTCTAATGAGTTCTCCAGTGGCATTGTTAACCTGGTTGGGTTTGGGCTTGGTTTTTTTTTTCCTTGACTGTTCATGAAAGGTGCTGAGTTGCCGGCAGCCAGTTTACTGAACTGGAATCAACTTTGCCATCAGTACACCCTCAGGTCATTTCCAGAATATTCCTAACTGGCCAGCCGCTGCCTTGGATTATTAAAACCTCATGCTTTTTTGGTATTTAGCTTCTCTGAGAGGTCTTTTAAGAAGCATGTCTGTTAGTGAGAATTGTCCGAGCTCCTGGCTCCTTGGCTGCTGATAATTTACCTTGTTTGGGATATCTCACCACTACCTGAACCAGTTATTGACTGATTTTCAGTTTAAGTGGGAAGCTGACTGAAACTTTTTATTGGTGTTTTTGGGTGGATATCAAATATGGTTATTTACAGAAAGAAGTGTAATAACAAAGGATGGATTAGCTTTTGCTGTAGATAGCATCTGATAAAACTACTTGTAACTTTCTGATGAACTATGATGAACTACTGTCTATTTGTGACACTTTTTGCTCCTAACACAAAAAATGCTTCCAGTTCTAAAGAGTTCAAAATCCCCTTTCCCATTAATAGAGATTTTCCCTTTGAAAAATACAGCTGCTATACTGAGGACAGAATGTTCTGTGCTTGTTAAAATGAGACTTTCCTTCCAGAAGAGACTTTATCCTTTCATCTACCAGTTTACTGTCTTTAAAAATGACTCTGTGCCTTTGTGTGGAGGAGAGCAGCAGCAGAGAAGAGGAAATGGCTTGTTCAGTGTCCAGCAAGATGTCTTGGGCAGCAGTAGTAGGGACTAAACTCTGTATTTCTAGAGTCCAAGTAAGTTTCTAGAAGTTTTTCCCTTTTTTGTTGTAGCCTACCTTTCAGATACAGCTTTCCTGTGACTGTCAGTGAGAGTTTAGGTGACTTCTTTGCTCTGGTTAAACTAAAAGTGATGCTGAATGTCAGATGCTATTTATCCCAAAAGGGAAAATAGAGAGTCTTTCTAGAAAATTCAATTTTTCTTGAATGTATCATTTCATAGAATCTCTGCAGTGAGCCAGTGTTTCATAACACACTATTGATTTATTGTTCAGATGCCACAATCTTTCACAAGGAGTTCAAATGATAAAATTTATGGAGAATTTATGGCTTAGAATGAAGAACATAGATATATCTCTAAAACGACTGACAGTTAAGTTACAGGATTTTTTCTTTTTTATTGCATTGGGAAAAGTGGCATTTCATCAGGTACACTTGGGCTGATGTCCTGCACACTCCACCTGTTGTTTTCNCATTTCAAGGGAGGCTCCTGCCTCCCTCAACAGACACCTGTCTTTCAAACCAAGACAAAACTAAAACTCTGAAAACATACTAAAAGCTGACACCAAACATACTTGCTGTAATGTATGCAGAGGTGCTTCTGAAGAAAACCAGTGATTAGTTTGGGCTGAAAAACTATTTGTTTAGAAGAATGGCATTAAATTGTTCGCTGCTTACACTTAGCATTTTAAACTGTCATCACTAATTAATCTCTTAGACTTGGGCACTGTAAATATTCAAGCACAGATATGTTTTTGCCAGTCATTTTTGTGGAGATGTATTCATGAGCTGATATAAAAGGACTGGCAATTAGATGGCAATTTTCACAGCAAGATGATCAGAGGGAATACCTACCAGCTTCATTTTCTGGGGGCTTATACAAGACAAAATTAAAAAAAAAATTGTTCTCCCCAGTAATTAAGACACAGATTATAAAATACAGGTTAGTCAAAGCCCTGCAAAAGGCTAAGATTGAACTGACTTGGGCTCAGTGGTATCACAGTTACCTCTGAGATGTCTGCAGGTTGGGTATCTTCACAATCTGCCCTGGATGGTTTTCTTGGGTATCCTTGGGTACCGAAAGCCAAGATGATCTGCTGTTACCTCCAGGGATATCTTCCCTCAATCCACTGTCTATGGGGACACAGTCCTCTGTCTCTTGAAGTGATATGATGGGGAACTGGGGGCTTGCTGGTGTGCTTTGGGAGCACAGGTGTAAAGGCTGGTTCCCCGGATTGACCAGCAGTGCATTGTGTCTATTAGAGCTGGATTTATTGCTGTGAAAGATTTAAGGATAAAGTTGGTTTTGCTTAAGATGTAGCCAACAGCACAGGAGGAGGCACACTGTTGAAGGAGAAGCCAACAGTTGAGATGATCTTAGGGTTTTTCAGCACCTTAGCTACCTTTTACCTCTCCTTCACCCGACTTTAGCTGAAATGTCCCTCCTTTAATTTGAAATGACCCTATTCCCTGCCTTCTAGCCTTACATTGTCCCTTCCACCTCCTCCAGAGAAAGGGAACATACAAAATGAACTCTGTCCCTTTTCCTTAGAGGTGGTGAACAAGAGTGTCAAATGCCCTTCCTGGTAAAGCCTTGCAAGACCTCACCTCCTACTTTCTTGATGTTGAGACCTGAGACGTCTTGGATGTGTTGCTATATGACCTCTTCTCTTGCACACCTTTCTCTTTTGTCTTGTGTTTACTATCTCGATACATTCTCACCTCAGCATTTCTGAAGACCTACTTTTAAAGCAGGATACAACAAACTATGAGGAATATAAAACATGGGTCTTGTATTAAATTTGTAACTTTTCTTGTGAGCATCGTGGAATAGCTTAACATGACACTCTAGATTGAGGAATTTGATGGGAGGCTTGGATAGCTTCCTACCCTTCACATGAATGCTTTTGCAGTCTCTTTTTGCAGCCGTATCACAAATAGATGCCTCTACATATATAAGTCTATGGGGATTAGCACTGTCTCATTCCTTAAACATTCAGAGGAATAGCTGGATATTCATGGTGTCTTAAAGGCCTAAACAGAGCCATGGGCATTGCTGACAGGACAGCAGAAATTTCATGCTGTCAGTTAAGGTGGATTTCTTGATGCTGAGTAATGAGCACATCATTACTTTTTTTGAGCTCTAATTGTTTGTTATTAAGGGTTTGACACCTGAGCATAATTCAGTCTTAGAGAATAATTGATTAAACAGCAAGCACAATGCAAATAACAGCATGATGCTTCTTTTTAATGAAAAAAGTGAAGTGTAGGTTCAGTTTCTGGCCAGATTTCTTGCCTTACTTTCTGGCATTGACTGCCTTGTACACAAGTTCTTATGTACCCATCAGCTGAATTTTAATAAAACAAAACCAAAAACTTTTGTGGCAGCATTGTATATCCAGTATCTTAATGATCCAGATATTAAAATATCAGAAATCGCTTGTTTTGCAACCAGAACATAAAGCTGTATCTCTGACTGACCAAAGATAGGATAAGACTTAGCTGGGATAGGACTAAAACCAAAACAGTATTTCCTAGTGTGCCTTCAGTGAAGAGTATTGTCCTGGGTTACATGGTATTCCATTACTATTTTTAGCAATGTTCCCTGCCTCCTCCCTCTGGACTATCTTCTGTTAATGTGCCTATCAGTGCTTTGTGCATGACTCATTGATAACTCGATCCTGGACTATCTCCTGTTAATGGCCCCATCAGTGCCTTGCCCTATGACTCACCATCCCATTGTGAGATGCTCTGCCCAGGGGGAAGGAGTCAAGCATTCCCACCTGGATAAAATCCGTGGTTTTGCAGCAGCAGGGGAGAACCTCTTCCACTGGATTCCCAGAGGAACAGCCTTTTCCACTGCATTCCCAGAGGACAGGAGCTACACAGCCACCACTGGACTTCCCAAGGAGGACCAGACCTTTTTTCTACAAGATTGTCACTGTGTCGCTGTGTCCTGCAGCAAGAGAGAGAGAAGTCCAGCAGGCAGGAATGGTGCAGCAGAAGGGATTTATAATTTATTTAACAACTCTTTTATAGACTTTTTACTTCATAGCTAATTGGTCAAGAGATCAGCCACCCCGCCTGGGGTGATTGGCTAAACCCTAAGACATCCGTTGTGAAAATATTTTTCTACTATATGAAAAACAAATTGCAGGTGTTCTTAGTTTACAATAACACTACTGATAGCTTCTGTGAGAGGGAAAAGTTTCACACGGGACAAGAGAGAAGCAAGAAAAGTTCTTGCTACTGCATGTCTGCAGCCACACAAGATCACCTTTTTTCCAACAGAACCACTTCAAAGAGAACTGCAGCTATCATCTAGCTGGACTGCTACCACCACCCTGCTCAGCAGGGTGTCAGGTCGTATCCTGGCTCTGTCAGCTTAAACCAGTGTTGCTGTATTATTGCTCTGTTTTATATATATATATATTAGTAAAGAACTGTTACTCCTATTCTCCATATCTTTGCCTGAAAGCCCCTAATTTCAAAAATTATAATAATTTGGAGGGAAGGGGGTTGCATTTTCCATTTCAAGGGAGGCTCCTGCCTTCCTCAGCAGACACCTGTCTTTCAAACTAAGACATTTTCTTCTGGCAGAGATGGAAGATACATAGCTCAAGTAATACTTGGTAAGCGGTCCCTGTTCTGATCCTGTTACTGGAAGGAGCTGGGTTCTAAACATACCCAAAAGCAAGACTTAAACACAAAAACGGTTAAATATTGGGATCCAAAGCAATATTACAACTTCATTATTTATAAAAGAGAAAGGAAAGAGAGAAAATAGAAAAGTAGGAAAAATACCCAGAATAATTACAAGATGCACAGGAAGGGCTTTACCACCAGTATAGGTCCAGCACTGGCTCATGAGTGTGATGGGGGAGGTCTGTGTCGAGTGTGATGGATCTGTCCCCGGGAAGGTCCTCAGATAGCTGCCCAGAGAGGGAGCAGGGCCATGGCAGCAGAACCGGCGTGGAGGGACACAAGCAGCCTCATAGGAGCAGACAGGACAGCAAAGGACAGGACAGCACAGCACAGTAGAGATTCTGGCAGTACTGTGTTGGTTTTGCACAGCCTGGTTTTTGGCAGTGAGGTGGCCACAGAGGTGACTTCTGTGAGAAGCTGCTGGAAGCTTCCACCATGTCTGGCAGAGCCAATCCCTGATGGCTCTGAAGATGGACATGCTGCTGGCCAAAGCTGGGCCAATTAGAGAGCTGGTAACACCTCTGTGATAACATATTTGAGAAGAAAATCGAAACAAAGTGGGGGCACAGTTTTTTTCAAGCCAGAGAAGAGGAGGAGGTGAGAACATGTGAGGGAAACAACATGGAGACACCAAGGTCAGTGGAGAAGGAGGGGGAGGAGGTGCTCCAGGCGCCAGAGCCGAGATTCCTCTGCAGGCTGTGGTGGTGACCATGGTGAAGCAGCTGTGCCCCTGCAGCCCATGGGGATCCATGGGGGATGCAGAGATCCACCCGCAGCCTGTGGGGATCCACGAGGGATGCAGAGATTCACCCACAGCCCGTGGGGATCCACGGGGGATGCAGAGATCCACCCGCAGCCCGTGGGGATCCATGGGGGATGCAGAGATCCACCCACAGCCCGTGGGGATCCACGGGGGATGCAGAGATCCACCACAGCCTGTGGGGATCCACGGGCGATGCAGAGATGCACCCTCAGCCTGTGGGGGAGGTGCCCATGCTGGAGCAGGTGGATGCCTGGAAGAGGCTGTGATCCAGTGGGAGATCAGGTGGAGAGAGAGGGCCCCTGCTCCCAGGCTGGAGTAGCCTGTCCTTGGAGGACTGCACCCCATGGAAGAGTGACCCACGCCACAGCAGTTTTGGCAGGACTGCTGCTCGTGAGAGTGGACCCACGCTGGAGAATTTTGTGGAGAAATGTCTCCCGTGGGGGGGACCCCACAGTCTCACAGGAGAAGGACTCCTCTCCCTGAGCAGTAGAAGAAAACCTCAGATGACGAACTGACCAAAACCCCTATGCCCTGTCTCCCTGCCCTGTCAGTGGGAAGGATGGAGGGGCTGGGAGGAAAAAGGTGTTTTTTAGGTCTTATTTCACTTCTCATTATCCTCCTCTGATTCTGTTAGTAATAAATTCACTTTGTACCTCTAAGCTGAGCCTGTTTTGCCCCTGGTGTGTTTCCTCCTGGTCCTTATCTCAACTCATGGACCCTTAGTTAAATTTTTCTCTCTCCTCTGCCCAGCTGTGGCAGTGGAAGGCGAGTGAGTGACTTTCATGGATGCCTGGCATTTGGCCAGTGTCAAACCATGAAACACTATGTGATTTTAGCAATGCATCCATGCGCGGCCGGTTGGGCACTTGCTCATAGAGGATTTTGAGATTGGCAATCATTATGTCTGCTTCATGAAGTTCATTAGCTGGCTTGCCCGATGTATGAAAAAGTTTACTGCTTGCTCACTTGGTGTATCAAAAGTCTGCTGCTTGCTCACCTGGTGTATCAACTACAAGCTCTATTAATAACTTTAAACAGGGTGCGTCATTTCCTAAAATAAAGCAGTTTCTAAAGTTTTTGTTTGAGGCAATTTGAAACATTAATTTTGAAACCTTAATCTTTGAAGACATAGTGGAGAAACATTGCTTACCTTTTACTCGTTCACTACTGTCCCTTAAGACAAGGCAAGACAGACCTAGTAAGCAAATTCTCTAAATGATGCAGGGAAATGCTGGTCATCTTGGCTGTCCTAATGCATCTGTCAGTTCTGCTTTTTGTTATTTGTGTCCATGAAGGGGGGTTGATTAATATGGTTCGTTCATGGGATTCACTGTCTTACCTCAAATTTGCCATCACAGGTAATTTAATACATCTTTTCAGGATTACTATAGATGTTTAAAAAATCTTTGGCAGCTTGGTTTGGGTGCTGCTCGCTTGTCAGCACCTAAAGTTTCAGAGGCAGGACAGAAAGGCTGCCTCATATCCTTGAGCTCACTGCAGGCTTTGCTTCTTATGCTTCTGTTCACACACAGTCAATTTGGAAATAAAAACCATTAGGAAAACCTCTCCATGGTTTTCAGAGCACAGACAGGTTTGCTTTGAATGTTTCAATCTACCTGTTTGGCCTTGCCTGGATTCTGCAGCAGGTAGATGCACAAGATCTCACGTGAACTTGTGACACAGCTCTGCAGTCAGCTGTGTCAAGTAGGTAGAAAAAGATGAGAAAATCTGGTGTTACAGCCTCCAGATTTGTTATTTGGAACTCTAAAATGTATTTGTTGGATGTAGAGAGGGCAGAGACTGGTCTGACTTTGTCTAGGTTGGTTCTTCCAAACACTTCTTTTCTTTAGCCTTTGTGTATATTGGCTTTGGCTTGTTGCTGTCTTGTTGCAGAAGCAGCTGTGATGGCAGTTTCTTGAAGGGACCTGAAGGGGGTCTTTACAGCAGCATCTTGGCAATAGGACAAATAAGCCATGAAGGAAATTGTTGACATGTTGCTGGATGTTTCTATGCCAGTTGTTACCATTAAGACAGCGAAGTGATGGTGTGGAGGAGGAGGAGGAGGAGGAAGAAGAGGTCTAAGGCTATACAGGTTGTTGCCAATGTACTTGTGCTGAAAGGCAGCAACAACTGTGAGAGGAGCTGGTATTCAAAATTTTGGTTAAGGTTAAAGGCCTATTTCCCCCCTAAAGTCTGAATGTCCTCAGAGCCTACTCTACAAGCATGCTGGCAGAAAGCTAGAACATTCAGTGCATACTGTGTGGGTTGTTTTGGTTCTTTTTTTCCCCTCTACTGTTACTAGAGATCTTACTTTTTTTTTTTTTTAATCCTTTCTAATGTTAAATTTCCCCTCTCTTAGTGTTATGGTATAAGAGATTCCACTTTTAGTTTTGCTGATGCATTTGAAGGACCCCCTTCAAAGCAGCCCCGGAAGACTTCCCTAGAAGTCTGCTACTATTGTCAGAAAGAGCAGAACTCCTGTCCTGGTGTCTGTATGGATAACTTGTGAGAGAGCATTCTTCAGTGTTCAAACTCAGTGGTCTGTGAGAACTTGGGAATGGTTCTGGCTTTTTGTCCCTAAGGATCAGTGTATCATTCAATCTTGATGTGAGATCTTTGGTGGTAAGGTTTCGTATCATAAAAAATTACAGAAAATCTCCTGGGAATATCAAGTTATTTTTGAGGGAGGAAAAACCAGCCTAGCAGATGACTGAACCAAGCTGCTCTTTGTAATGAGCCCCACAGGAAAATGCTCAGACTGTGCTGGGAGGGTTTTTTCTGAGCTTGTGAACACTAGTCAGATGAAGTCAAAATTTGGATACTGATGTGCTGATGAGCCTTTTCTTTCATCTAAACAACCTTATCGTTTTGGGGATAAGGGGATACAGAATAAATAGCTCTAGAGAGGTGCTGCCCACCCATCTTTGGACAAAAAACTGCTAATCATACTCCAGTTGGTGAAAATATAATGAAGGCATATAAATGTTTAGATCTCGTACCAAAATAGATTAGCAATTGTAAATGAAACACATTTAGCAAATTTTACAGAGCATTTTATGATGCAAAGGTCAAAAATGAAATGAAAAGGAAGGGAATTAGTGCTGCAGTATATTGCTTTTTTCCCCCCAGTGACAGTAAGGGGAAATTCAGACTCAACATAACTGATGAGTGAAGAGCAGAACAAGTTGAAATGTGATTAGTGGAGTGTCAGATGAAAAAAATATGCCGGCAGAAACGCACTGCTTCTGACTGTCTGCAAATACTCTGCTCTGGAAACAGAACAACTTGACTCACAGTAACTCGGTCCGTATCAGCTGAAACGATGCTCTCCTTTGGGAAAATGCTGTGGGTATATAAGAAAAGGTATGCCCTCATCTGTGGATGCGCATTTCAGGGGCCCTTGGTGCCTTCAGCTGAGCAAGTACAAGATCTATAAATAGTAAAAATTGTCAGTGGTGCTGCTGCCATTGTGCTTGGAAAAGTTTTCAAGCTTGACACTGATGGAGCCTGAATGCTCAGTTAATTGGGAACTTGTGTCTCCTGTCCAAAGCAAGTGGAAAATTAATTTGTCTAACTTCATATTTAAGAGAAAAAAAGCGCAATGACCTCCTTCTGGCACTGGAAAGAGATGTGTAACTGATACTGAATATTCAGTATGTAAATCTACATGATATAAAAGAGCCAAACTTCCTTGAGGGGGAGAATGGAGCCTATTTTGATTTTTATTTTATTACAAAGGACTATTATAGATTTCTATGCCTTCTCATCTTCTAATAAGATTTTATTAGAAATACTCAGAATTAGAAAGCACTTTTTAGCAATTTGACCATTTAGAAAGGAATATATGTCAGGGTATTTTGGTTTAAAATTTTCTGGCTTTATACCACGGACAACTTCAGAATGTGTTTTAGAATTTACAAATATAAAATATGTTGAATATGCCTGTGGCTGAGGATGGAGATGATTCAGGTATGTTATCAGACTGCAGCAAGTTTACTGTGTAAGATATCTGGACAGCTGTGCTTCACTAGCTGGAATATGGGCAGCCAAGTAATCGTAAATCTAAAACTGTTGTGTGAAAGTTCAATTAATCCCTGTAAGAAAAGCAAATCAGAATAAAGTCCTGTCACTGGAGTATAGAGTGTAGGCTTTAAAATAATGATTTCTATCTAAAACCATATAGCCAAAGTATCAGCAATTATATTCTGATAAATGTGGAATGTTTGGATTGGAAAATGGGATTATTCAAAAGCAAAGAAAGATGTAGTGCTCTAGCTAATAAAATAAACAATTTGGAGATAAATTAAGGGCTGTCTTAGGCATATTTTCTAGTAAGGTGAACATCTTAATTTCCCAGGAGACTAGACACTGCAATGCAAGAAAGTGAAAGAGACATGGAAAATACTGGCAGATGAACAAGCACGTTTTTTCAGCTGTTGAATATTTGGGAATCCCAAAGGTCTTTTCTAGCTTTCAGACTATAGAATGGGTTCAGTCTGGTATCCTTTGTGTTGGGAATAGGACTGGCCTGGCCTGTACTTTGGGTGTCCTGCGCCTTGTTCTTATTTTACTGAAAATAAGAAATCCTCCTCACCCTCGTCAGGAGCACTTTATGGTGATGCCATGATGATTTTTGCCTTTTAATATACCCCTTTTATATACTCTTTTATATAGCTTTTATGTATTCTTAGTGCTCTTAGCCCACATACTTGTAATTCCCTAAGTCTGATAACTAGCCTAGACCCAAAGTTCCATTAAGTCAAGAGACTAAACATCTTGGAAGCCTCGCAGTTAGGGGTCAGAAAGCCCCAGACACCAAGGTCCTCTAGAGAGCACATTCTGTAAATCAAGATAGGCTCATCCAGGGGGAAGGTTCCTCGGGATGGGGGCTTCACTTGAGCCTCCCATTGCGGAATCTTTGACAGATATGCTAATGTGCAATGCCTATAACTCTATACACGACTCATCGTGTATGTGTGTTTTTTGGTGTGCATTCTGGGGTGCATTTTGGTGCATTCTACCTGGATGTGGTGCACCTAAGGATCCTTAAATAAATACCAAGGTAAAACCCCTTTCCCCCCTCTAACTGTGTTTGGCTTTTAATTTTAAGATCCTTAAAGAAATACCAAGGTAAAACCCCTTTCCCCCCTCTAACTGTGTTTGGCTTTTAATTTTAAGACCAGGGAAAGGCAACGATGGATGTACTGACATTTTCTTTTGCTGTTGGATCATGTTGTTCATACCTGTCCTCCAAATCCTTTTTAAGTAGGCTTCACATAATAGTATCTCCAGAATATGTTTATTCTCCTGAATATTTGGGGGTTTCCCCCATCTGTGAAGTTTTTTGTTACTTGTGGCAAAATATTTTTGCCTATACTTGGTGATTTAATGCACAAATTCTCTCCATTTCAGTCATGATATTCTATTCTTATTTTTGCAAGAATTTTGTCTATAAAAAGCATACAAAAGATGTCTATAAATCTGCACTATAAATATACTGTATGATATATACTTAAAATTTAAATGAGATAAACACATTTGTACAACAATTTAAAATGAGAGGCATCACAAAGAGCCTTCTCTTTATAACTCATTTGGATCAGAGAAAGTTTTAATCCAAGGAATGGGAAATGAAGAGGGCAGAGGTTTAAATCCTAAGTAAAAGTTTTAGTTGTTAGTTTTTTGCAACAAGATTGAACTTGCAGAAGAGAGATCACAGAGCCCTTAGGACTGAATTCCAGCAGTGCCTTACTGCATCCCAATCTTGGGAAGCTCCCCAGCCCCCTAGAAGCCCCCAGTTCCTTGGTGTCTGACCAGTATTCAAGAGTGTCTGGCAGACAGTGACTGGCATGTCTTTGCTTCCATCCTGGACCTCTGAGTGATGGCATTTTGATGCAGGGGAGTTTGTAAAGTGTGCAGTCTCTGTTCTCTGAGTCTATTTAGTGCAATGTGCTCCTGTGTTTTTGGTTGACCTTTCTTCTGGGAGTACCTGTAAGCCAAAACCACAGTGTTTTTTCCTTCTGCATAGCTACTACCTATCTCTCTTTGCTACAAAGGTATTTATTGGGGAAAAAATACAGGCCTTAGCTATTATTAACGTGCCTGACTACTCTATGTTATTCAAAGGTTTTATTGTGAATTTCCAAGGGGGGGTGTTTATAATTCACGTCCTCTGGAACATTATATATGGACCTTCTGTAGAGAAGGGAGTTTAATTTCTCCCTGGGTTTGTGACAGTTTCTGTTGGTGAAAGGGAAGTTGGTAAGGGGGCTGTGCTGCAGCCAAACACTGCTCCTGTGCTCACCCACCTCCCTCCTTCTTCTAGATGATGGAGAGCTTTGTCAAAACAAAAAAGTTGGCATGAGGAGACATTCATAGGGCTTTCATATAGCTAAATGTCCTACAGTGGTTCAACTTATTCCTGGTTTGGGAATAGAGCTAAAGGAGGGTTGCGTGGTCCCCAGCTCTCCTTCCTTTTGCCTTCTTTTGTATGTGCCTCAGAGAGGATGCCAGTATCAGGCTCCCTTTGCTTCTGGACATAGTACAAGGGATGTTTAAGAAGTTCTGTTTTTCCCCAAAATNAAGGACAAAACAGCAGAAAACACGACCTCACAGTGAGATGAGTTTTCCCCATGGTGGCTGCAGTCTCCGCTCCCTTCAAATGCCAGGAGAGCCATGAGCCCCAAGCACTGCACCCCACTTCTTTTCCCAGTTCTAAATCTCGCAATGTCCCCGCTCCCCCACCTGAGAAAGACACCACCAAGACAAAAAGGGACAATTGGGCCCCTCCCTTGTGGCTAGCTAGGTCCTTTGCTTCTCTTAAGTACCCAGCAATGTGCCTTAACATGGGGAAAAATTCCTTTGAGAGGAAAAGAAAAGAACACATACACACACAAAAAGAAAACCTCCTAAACCCCCAACAGTTAGTTAAAAAAGAAAAGCAATTGTAATAATAACTGCTGGAGGAGGAATAATTGATTAATTCTTGATGCCAGCTGTTACTCATTTTGTCATGAGGGAAAGAAGCCCAGCTTATGCTCTGTGCATAAGTGGTTTAATTTCTCTCTCTATTTAAACACAAGCCCACAGATGTCTTCAACTGACTGCAGTGAAAGCAGAAAAACTTTGTACCCTGGGCGCATCGAGAGAGGCCATAAATCAGCCATTCTAGTGTTCTGCTGTATGTTGAAAGAGGCACACATGCATCATATTTAATCTAAACAAAAAGTTATGTTAAAACTTGTTGAAAATTACCATTTTAAACACTGCCCTTTGAGTCAGGGAATGACACGGGAGGTTCTTGGAAGTGCTGGGAGTCAGCCTGGAAAGAGCACAGTAAATGTGGGCTGCCTCTTGCCTCTCCCTTGCACCTCAGCTGCTGTGAGCAATGGGACACCAAGTCAGTTCAGTGCTTTTTATATCCTTAAACTAATTTGGGAAGCACTGAGACTCCAATGGTGGGAATGGCAGCCGCTCCAGTGCTGTTAACTGGAAGGCTTTGCGTATGAGAGAGGAGCTCTGGAAAAGGCTGGATAATCTGAAATTAGCTATAGCAACATCTGGAGGGCCTCAAATCTCATGTCTATAATGTATTCAATGTACCTTGAAGCAGAATAGAAGCCAGCCAGTTGAATGCACAGCTGAGCCAGTTGGAGGATATGTGGAACATTGAAAGTATAAAGATTTGGATAATGCAGCGGGACATAAGCCCAGAAAAGGAGCTGGGCTCAGTTGATCTTGACATGACTGGAGCTAGTTGGCATTTTTGGCTTGCTGAGGAATTGCTAAGGACAAAACCAGTAAGACAAAAGCCAGCCTAGAGTACCAGATGAGATTTTTCTTTTTTTTGTAACTATAATGATAAAATTTCAGCATAAATAAGCAATAATGTGCACTGGTACCTAGATGGACTTGATGGTTTGATTAACAGCAGGCCAGGAAGAGCATTGCTACCGCAAAAGCTGTGAAATTTCCCAATGCAATTTAAAACTCTCCTTGCATTGAACAAGAGTTTTCACTAGTGAGAAAGTAGTTGATCTGTACATAGTTTGGGATTGGCTGTGTCTGACAATGGAGAAGGCATCTGTCTGGGTAGGGACACTATTGAACAGTTTCTAAAGATCATAAATATCCATGTGCTCTCAGTAAGTCCAAGTGTGTAGCATGAAGAGAAATAGGGTTTCAACTGCAATGAGGGAAGTTCTGGCTAGCTATAGGTGAAATAATTAGGCAGTTGAATACATTGGCATGGCAAAACATAGCACTTCCATCTTCTTCCGAAGTTTTCTGTGAGAATTCTTCCAAAGAACTCCATGGAGTTCATTGAGCATAAACCAGATAAACGTCTTTCATGCACAACAGATATTGTCTATTCTGCATTGCTAGGGGCTCAGTGGTGATCATCTGTGCCCTTTCTAGCCGTATGCTTGTGCAGTGCTTGGTTAAATATGAGTCCTTAGTCCTTATGTCTGAAAGCAAGCTCAAAGTGGATAGATGTAATTGGTCTCTAAGGATTGGTAAAAGGTATATATCTGATGCTTTGGCAAACTTGGGTTCTAAAATTTCTATCTGATATGTAAGTGACAAATCTGGGAGTGGAAATGAGTGGCTTGTTTTCTGACGCATAGTCCCTTCAAAAAATCCACATTTAAAGTCCACCAGGGAGATGTACCAGGGTGCTGATCTGTCTTGGGGTGGTTTTTCTATTCCCTGATCGTCTGCTCTATGCCCAGAGATGGTTGCCGTAGCTTTAAGGTGTGTCCGGGGGAGGGGGGGAGCCTTGGGGCTCTGCGTGGGCTTTATCAAAGCCTCACTCCCAGGCGTCCATTTTGCCATGTGGGCTGGGTTCTTTTTTTTGCTTAGCTAGCTTGGTTTTGTTAGCTTAGGCAAGAAGTATTTTTTCCCTTTTCCTGGCCTTGGAGGCTGCAACAACAATCTTTTGGCGTCTTTTTTTTTTCTTGAGTTGGACGGTTTGGTTTTGGTCCAAGATCACAGAGAACAATTGATGGGAGATGAATCGGCCGGGGGACCGGTGAGAAGGCAAGGGGCCACTCCATCCCAGCCCCAGACCTCAGAAAAGCCGAGCTAACAAGAGAAAGGACACCAAGTCCACCAGCTTCATCTGCTGTGAATAGGGGACCCACGCCAGAGATTCACCAGGCTCTCACCTGTTTTGCCCAAGCTGCTGCTTTGGCTTTTTCCCTCCCCTGGTACAGGAGCTGGCGCCGTTTGTTTTTTTTCCCCCACCATGTTGCAGCCGTTGTGGTTTTTTTCTTTACCTTGCATTTTGGTGGGTTTTTTTTGTGCCAGTGTGTGTTTGTGTGTCTGTGGGTAAGGTCTGATAATTTAATATCTAGCATTTATTCTTTTTTTTTCATGCTGTGTGGGCACTCTATTCATCAAAAAATGGATTTTTTCACTTTCATCTACTAGTATTAGCTTCTTATCTACCGAAAGGGATTGTTGGAACCCTTTTTTTTTTTAGAAGAAACACTCATTCCAGAGTGTTTTTCTCCTGAACTTGTCTCTAAACCAAGACATAATCCCTGGCCCTTCTTGCAGTTCTGCTAATCTGTTTCTTGCTGATGGGACCATCGATGACTTCATGTAGGAAATGGGTTTTTGTGTCTCGTGGGAAAACCACAGTGTGACTTAAGCTTTGACTTGCATAACCTTAAGAGCATGAATTTATAATTTTATATATAACAGTAGTCTTTGAGAATAGCTATAAGTTTCTGTGAAGTTTCTACATAAATAATTGAAATGAGAATATAAATATCGTATTTCTGTGATTAAGCCAGCTAAGAGTAATTAGGGTTAGATTCATCCTTGTAGATTGATGGCCTGTGAAAGGCAGGTCCTTCATACCTGCCAACTCACACTTTGCTGAGAGAAAATGAGAAGGCTTTCAAATGCATTCTACACCTCCAAATACTTATTTCTGTTTTCCTGCTGTTGTTTTTAAAACAGAATTAAAAAAGAAAAAAGAAGAACCTCTTCAGTTTTCCCCAGAATATTCCCTTGCTATCTACCTTTTCCCTGCTTTTAGGTGATGGTGAATTACACAGCATCCTGAAAGCATGGCAGTATTTATACAGTAATTTTAAAAATGAAATTAGACATTTACTAGCATCAGATCCCTTTAATTGACAGCTTTTTGTCCCTTATAATTTTTTTCTTGTTCTTGTGTGTTATAATTAATTTACAGTAAAAAAATCCAAATGCTGATTCTGGATTTTTTTTTTTTTTTTAGCAGTGAAAACATAATTGCTAGCATTTCAGTGGTTCTCCAGTATAACTGTCATACTAAGGTCACAGTTATCCTATATGCAGTTTTCCCAAAGGTTTCCTGATGGCCTGGCTGCCCTGTAGCATTGTAACACTATTCACAAAGACCTGGAGATGTTTCTGGGAGTTTTCACATGCTTTCTCACTTGAATTTGAGTGGGCTTTGTCTGGATTCTCTCTTACAGAAGCAAGTATATCTCGACATATTTTTTGTTCATTTTTAGGCACAGATTTATTGAAACATGCCCAAATGCATTGCAGGTTTAGGCCTTCAGCGCATTGCTGCAATTTTAGGCTTGCTTTTCCATCCATCAATATTTCCCAGGAAACTTGCACATTTCCCAACATCACAAGCTCCATTTCCCAATGGAAAACATGATGGAAGAAGTAATGTTATAAACAAAATCAAAGGCTGAGGTTTCAGCAGTATAGTATCAAAGGTTTATTTAGTAAAACATAGACAAAAGACAGCACTGGGTGCTTAGCATATTGTTACAGGCACGTTTCATTCATTTTATTGAGGACTTAAGTACCTTCTCAAACTGTTACATATTCATTAAGCTCAGAAGGTGATTTACACTTCTGTTAATTACTCTCCTTCCCCCTTTCTTGATCTCCGCTCCCTCCCGCCAGCATGGCGCCTTCTTAGAGACCTCTGTATTTTCTCAGAGTCGAGAGAAAGAGTCCTCCTTAGGCATTAGATGATTTATTTAGAGAGGTGTGAATCTTGCAAGATAACAGTCTTCCTGGGATGCTTGTGCCTTATCTTCTTTATCTCTTTAACATGCCTTACTCTCAACTCTGTGGTTTATCAACTTGAGACACTTATTACTACATTTTCTATATTACAACTACTTCGAGAATACAATATATTTTTAACTTTATTCCTATTTAACTACATTTTGCTTTAACACTATTTCACATAATACATATTCGCTAGTGAATATTGAATCCATATTTGCGAGAGCCAACATTTATCATTCACTCATTTATCACAGTAACAAACTGGTTATTTCCATCATCCTCAAAGCAAACACACCATTTTGTACCAGCACAGGGAAGTGGAAAAGGAGATGCGTGTCCCTGTGCAGTGTGAGTGCTGTGGTCTGGCGGAGCTCAGAGGGTTTTAAGAACCCACCCTGGTGGACTCAGCAACCCTAATTTCTGCCACTGGAAGAGAGATGATGTTTACCTCTAAACAACTGCATAAAGATAAGCAGCACCAGGAGCTGATCTTACTTAGAACACCTTTGCTGATGAGTGATAGTTTGGCAATCAAATTCTGCTCAACTTTTTGTAATCTTAGATCTGTTTTGAATAGTGCAAATAATTCACAAATTTCCCTAGATGTTGAACTTTTTAAAATGAGTTATGACTGACCTCAAACTCTCCAAAAGCATCACCGTGGGAAAGGGACCAAAACCACTTGAAACCAAACAGCTGCAGTAAAGATGCATTGTGGACTAATGGTACTAATAGAAATAATTTAGAATTTTACTTTTAAAGATTTTTAAAGTCTATTGTAACAAAAAAAAAAAAAAACAAAAGAAAAAAAAGAGACGAGCCCAGTTTGGTGGGCTTTGTAGGAACTAGTAGGGCCTGATGCACCAGGCTGGGGCTGCCCCTGCTCCCTCCCTCCCCCTCGCAGCATTGTGACAGACTCCGAAAGGATATGTGGAGAATTCATGGAAAGGGGTCAAGTCACAGATTAAACTGCACAGTTATTATTCATGTTTGGTGCTTTTCAGCATTTGTTGTCCCCTGTGGAAAACGGAGATGCTGCTGAATTACTTTGTGGTTCCTATCATTGCTTTTTTCAGATGTTTGACTGTGAATTCAAAGCCAGTTCTTTAAAAGGCAAAATGCAGCAGAATATTTAACAGTACCAGCACAGTTAGAAAGTGCATCAAAATCCCTGTAATTTAAACCTCTGTTCATGGCACAAAAGGCCAAAGTGCGCGTGAAAAACGAGGTTCACTCTCCTGTGAGAATTTAAAAGTTTTATAAAAGGACAATAAGGGACAAAAACAATAAAGCAAAAGTTACAGCGCTGGGTACCCCTGGCTCTCAGCCAAGGGCCCAGCGTTGGGTACCCTTGGCTCGTAGCCAAGAGCACCCGTGCTATTTTGGAGATACCCTTTACATACCTTTCTTATTAATGCATATTCATATACAATTATACATATTCAACCTTTCCCCCCAAACTAGTTTACATTTTCTAGGAACTGTTGAGCATGGCTCCTCCTGGGGGCCACCTTTTTAGAGTGTGCACATTTCTTGGCTGTGGTTTTGGTCAATTTTTATTATCATCTCTAGCTTGGGCCTTGGTCTCTGATGTTCACAGAGGGTGTTTGCTGATAGCTGCAAGTCAGTAGCAGGGGTCTTCATCCCACGTTCAGTGGATGGACTGAACTGAACTGCTTGTGGTTCAGTTACCACAAGCATAACTATATCAGCTATTTTACTACAGAAATAAAGACATCAGTTATTGTTACAAACCCCCCCTATATCTTTATAGCAAAGCTACTTTAACATTATACAGCATTCACTTAATTATTTGCGAAAAGCCGACATTATATAATATGCATTTATAACAGTGTACAAAAAAGGAATTGTTTAATTTGCCATAGGAAAAATTCTGTACCATAGGTGCTTTTTAAAAAAGAGATCAGCTTAGTATTGTGCAACCAGTATATCACAGGTTGTCAGTAAGATGGTGCAGACTTGTTTAGGATTCCAAAGAAAACAATATTTTTAGTAAGAAAGTTATCCAGCTGTAAAAAGGCAGTTTCATCCTGTGCCTTTGAGGAGCTGACAGTATCTTGCTTTTCCTATTTGTCTTATATTTGGACAGATCACAATATTTTTTATTAGAATTTGTGGGAGGAAAAAAGGGATGGTAGTGAAATCCCCTGTGAAATCACTTGAAATTGCTTTTCACTCGCCTGAATAAATTTGATATTGATTTTTGTCCTTTTATAAGAATGAAAGGTTAATGAAAACAATCCCATTGCTTTGATCCTTAGGCAGCAATTATGTAATACATACAGGATTCAGTCTTCTTGTTTTTCTGCCTAACAAAATTGTTAGTGATTAAGTATTAACCTTACGAAAGATTAGCTGTTATGATGGGTAGAGTATCTTCAAGGGCTGTTATGCAGTGTATGACAGATTAATAACTCCAGGCTTTTCATATTTTACTCACTGGCTATTTGAGATAGGTGCCATCAGGACTGGGATCTGTACTCCCTAGATCCGCAGAGAATGTTTTATTTCTTACAATGTTCAATAGAATCTGGAAGGCACACTCTTGGATTTTTACAGGAGGGGAGGGCAGTGGGGCTGGTCACTGGTAGAGTCTCTGTAGGAACTTTCCTGGAGGGTGACGATGTCTGTAGGAGACCTATGAAGGTGTGAGTTCAAAAGCAAAACTCTCTATCCCTTGCAGAAAAAAACCCCATGGTGACAACCTGTTAAAGAACCGTTTCAGTGCAGGTAGGTCAGAAGCAGTTGCAGTGGAGTTGCAGGTTGAGCTCTGGGAGAGACCGGCACCAGAGGCTGTAAGCTGCTGACCCTCTATTTAAAGAGGGGCTGGGGACTTGTGGCCCGGTCAGGGAACTGGACACTCGGAGACACAGCTGGAGCAGAGGACCCCAGACTTTTTTGCTCAGACATTCTTATAGCAACTTTTAAAGGCCTGAGCAGATGGCTACGGGGTGATTGGGGCGTGATGCAATGCCAAAGGTGGCACCAAAGGACCTCTCTGTGTATTGGTAGAGGTGTTTAGCCTTCATGTTCCATATCACTCTTCCCAAGCCTGGCCTCTAACTAGGAGAGAAACACTGAGTCTTTTCTGCTGAGTCCTCCAAAACGTATGATGCCTAGCAGGGATGGGGAGGTCCCTTTGCCAGACAGAAGAGCAACAGTCATTATGAGTCAACCTTAAATGGTTTCAAACCTACTTGTATTTGTTGGTTTTCACAATTCTTGAAAAAAGATTCCCCTTTGTTATGAATGAGATGAAGGAGTTTAGACGGCCCCTGCCGTTGCTCAGGTCTCTGGCAGTGGACAGCAGCTTTATTGAGGCGGCCAGTACCCTGAAACCACTCTCGCTCACAAGTTCTTAATAATGACCGATCAGGTCTATTACAACATGAATTATTTATTGAACAGACACAAGGAAAAACAGACATAAGGCTTTAACAGGCTTACATACTACACAGGATAAACTAAAAAGAAGTATTAGTAGATTAAAAAAAAAACCAGTGCATGATAAAAGATACCTATGTTACTAGTGAAGCTAGTGAAGAAATAGTATAGATTAGGAGTCAATGTCACTTACCAAGGAATGATAGTGGTGCGCAGAAGTCTCCTTCCTCTTGATCGCAGGGAAGTAACTCTAGGGGGACATCTCCACTTTCAAGGAGAACTCTCCACATACTCAGAGGGTATGTCAGAGATTTATGATTTTATGAAAATCATAGTGGTTTTTTATAGTTTGTAAAGGTGTTGTGTCTGTCAATCACGGATTTTTGCTTATCTTGTCCCACGCATTCAAGGCAGGATGTTTATTGCTGGCTAGGGATGCTTTCAGCTGAGATAACTCACCACAAGGCAATCTTATTCTAGCCCAGTTTAACCATATGGGGTGAAGAGATAAGCTTCTGCTGTGTCAGGAGGTGAAAGGTCCTTTCACACTCTTGACCTTGAAATCAGTCCCAGCTCTTAACTTTTGTGCAGAGTGAGCAGATATGAGGAGAGATCACTAACTTCTGAAGCCTGCCTTTCTCTCCTAGGCTGGGATGTGCTTACCCTGGTTTCTCCATGCTAACGGAGTACCTTGCTAACGTTTGTATTGAGTCTGCTGCTCTGGCATGTCTATGGACTTCTCTACACATTGCAAGCTTCTACTCATAAAAGTGCAAGCAGGGGAGCTCAATTCCTTCACTATTTACCAGCCATGTGCTCCCTTTTGGCCTTGAGTGAGATAAAGATTCCTCATAACACACTTATGTGCAAAAGTGAATTTTTACTCAAAACATGCAATCAAGTTTGATTTTTTTTATGAACAGTTGCTTCACCCACAGTTCATTTTAAGGTCTTATATAATCTATAGTCCATGAATAAACCTTTGAGCTGGAAAGCAATGAACTGCAAAAAAGAATTACATTTCTACACCAGTGGCTAAAGTCTAGTCACACCTCTCAAAGAAGACAGTTTCTGACAGAATGGCAAATTCATTTTCCTGAATACACACTGTTGATAAATATAACATGCTGTTGGCAAATACAGTAATTTTTCAACTTGTGAAAACCTTTAAAATTCAATATAGCCAAAAAGACTGTGTGTCAGATGCAGGATTGGGATTCTTTATCAATCCCCAATTGTACCAAAAATCTCCATTCCATACAAGAACTTGGACTGTCAACGTCCCATAAGAGCAATGATGAAAAACATGTTGCAAACTGGTATTTCTGTTCATGTCCTTGTCCTGTTTTGCTGTGGTTTTTTTTCTGTATTAAGGGGCTTAAAAACAGCATCTGCCCAGTTATTGCTGCAGTATATGCATGCAAGCCACCAATTCAAATGTGAAATGTCTGGGTGACAATGTACAAACTCCTGCAATGTCTTATTTACACATAGCCCTTCTACAGCTGTAATTCAGTTTGTAGTTTGTGTATTTGGTCTTGAAATCAATGGCTTATTTAAAGCTATCTAACTCATGAACTGCAGATGAAGGTTGCTGGGTACCTGACCTGAGCTGTGAGCCAAGCTCCATGCTGCCCTCCATACACATTAATGTGATGCTAAAAAAACAGGTTTTGATGATGATATGGGGTTTTTCTTTTAACAGCTCTTTGCATAGGGATGGAAGACACCAGAGGGACTCATAGTATCGTCCTACTTTGAGTTTGGGATTTTATGATTAAAACAAAGGTAAGAGGCTTTAAAAAAGCAATTTAGTAAATTCACTGACCTTTCTGTTACTATTTCTACTGTTTGCTTGTATTTTTTTGGGCACTGAGGAAGTAGATCTCCAATGTGAAGCAATTGCTGTGAGTTTTTTACTCTAATATTTAGTTTTTGTTTTTTGTATGTTTTATGAAGAACTTACATTAAATTTTGAATATTGAAAGTTTAATTTAATACCTACAAGCCACTCTTGAGTTGTTTTTTGTCAACTTGTATTTGCATCCTACCTGCTAGTTTGGCTCTGTTGGAGATCCTTCTCTGTTAAGTTTTATAAGATTCATTCAATACCTTCTTAGTGTGACAGGCTATTTCCATCTGTTTAATCCATATTAGAGTTTACCCTCTTGCATCAGCAATGGCCTATCCATGATGTTAGCTGTATCAGTGAATACTTAGAAAATCTTCACCCTTCAATACAGATTTAGAGCCAGGTGGCTTCTACGCCCTGTGTTTGTTTGCTGGATGAGTTCATCTGGACATGTGGTTGTGTTCACTAAAAGAAATGAGTCTGGAATAGAGAGCAGATTAAAAATGAGCGATGAGCACTGAATTTTTAATATTGCCCCTGACTATTGTCTGTAGACATAAGAAAGAAAGCTGATAAATTTGGCTATTCCAGTCCCACTTGTTAATGACACATTTCCAACTCTGTAACAGTGCAGACCAGTGTGCGGCCAGTACTGACAGCAGCAGCAACCACTGGTGTGCCTGTGAGCAAACAGCTGAGGCTCCTGGTTCCAGGTTTCTCTGCTTGCCTTAAGCACCATCAGCCTCCCACTGGAATCCAACTGCATGCTCCTGCCTGAAGAAGAAGAGGTTTTTTGACTGGCTATATTATTAAACATGTGTTGTTCCTGAGACATTGGAAGGGGAGTCAGATGTTGTCACTATCTGGCTCTTTTAGAGAGGGGACCGAGAATAGAAGGGTTTGAGTACTTTGCCCTGATCACGTCCCTACTTTGAAGTGTTACCTCTGTTGTCTACCACTAGGATTTCTTGAACCATTCCCCATGAATAAGTTCCTTTGCTCCATTGACTTAAAATTCAGACACAGTTTGCATTGAAAAGAATTCAGAGATTTTCTAAGGAATTAACTGGTTTTGAAACCAAAAAACTTAAAAGATGAGAATATACTTGCTCAGAGGCTCCCTAAGACTGTGTAGTAGCTATTCATACCCTTCTGTGCTCTCTGTCAGTATGTATTTTGTTTGCAATAGGTGCGAATAGTTTGCTCCGGGAGTTGGTGCTAAGGGTCTATGTTTGTGGTGGGTGTTGTTGCTTTAGTGCCATTTTCTTTGAGCATTATAGTGTGAAAGGAGTGCTCTGGTTTTGAACCTTGCTGACAAAGACCCGGAACACTGACACAGCTGATAGCTCCCTTGTTGTCAGGTGTTATTAAGCGCAAGAGGTGGCTGTTCTACAGTGCCTCAGGGAGGTCTGGAGCTATTGCCAGCACTTACTGAGATAACAATCCATGCAACAAATAGCTACAAAAAAGCAACAAATGGATTAAAGGTGTGACAGGTAGCTTATTTATATGTCAAAATGGACAGGCCTTAAATATTGATTTAGCTGGTTTGGATTGGGCTTGGCTGAATTTCAGTAAAGGTCCTTTTATTAAAATTATGTCACTCTTGTAAAATAAAGTGACTTTTTCTGGACTTAGTAGTGCTAATGACTACCTAGTCAAGCAATCAGATATCAGTGGAAATACCAATAAATGTAAGACTGGTAATACCCAAGGGTTTGTGGGAATATTGGTATTATAATAGGAGTTTATGTACTCAGTGAAAAATAATAATTTTAATTCTGTGAACCAGTAGGATTTTAGGAATGACTAGGAAGTACTAACAGGTATTTCTATGTTGATGTGATCTAAAATGCATGTCCTTGTTATAAATGCATTTTATATTATTCGCTTTTCGCAAATATTAAAATGAATGCTATATGTGTAACATTAAAAACTTTGCTGTATGAATATAGTTTCTTTTATTTCTGCTATTAACAAAACTTAGAAATAGTAGTGTGATAAATATATTTCTTAGACTACAGTATGATATGTAAGAAGCTTCTTTTATTCATGTAGTTAACTCAGAAAATGATAAAGATAATTCCCCACATTCTTGGATTAACCTATCTGGACGAAGATAATGGTGACAGACCCCAGAGG
>VYZQ01023869.1:51773-70084 GCA_013400655.1 Mystacornis crossleyi | reverse complement strand
CAGAATGTGGTACTGACAGAAGAGCTTTTCCTTTTCATTTTTGCTTTTTGGTTTTCTTTTATTTCCCAGGAGAGCAGGTTAAGCTGACATGCAGGAGTAATTCTGTCACCTTAGATCCTAATATTTCTGACAGCAGTAAGAACAGAATAAACAAATAGGTGGGGGAGAAAATGTGAACAGAAGATGGGGGGAGAAAAGTCCCATATAGTACATTCTTCTAAAACAATCCTTTTGTAATTTTGAAAAGCACTTAAGCTTCAGGTACACTCTGCTGCCATTCTCTCCCTAGATCCTTTGGGGGAGTTGGGAATATTGGAGTTTGATGCTCATTTCATGTGCTGCTCTGTTTTTCCGGCTGTTGCTCTTACCCACTTGCACGTCTGGCCTTGGACATGCAACCAGCAGTATTGTCACCAGCTTGATTGCACTGCATTGATTTNAAAGTAGATCCATTTTAGACAGATTGTCAATATCAAGATCCCAAAATATGAACATTTTCACACAGAAAGATAGCTGTCTATGCACATTTGTCAACTGTTACGTTCTGTTTTCTATTGGAAAATGAATCATTCATCATGTTACAATCACTGTCCAGTGCAAAGCTGATCAAGAGGCATAACCATTAATTCATATCTGTGCATAGATGTCAACTCTAAAGATGTATGCAGTTTGTATGAAAATAGTACAAAATATTCAAGCAGTTGAATACAAGAGTCTTTAGAACCACTCTCACGTCATTTTGAGGGATTTTACCTTGTAATGGGAATGTGAAGGAGCTTGACTTTAGAGTTGATACTTGAGGAAAATAATCTTGGAACTGCAGAAACTGCAAATGGCTCTTGAGTGTGGTTTCTTATCTAGAAAGGGAAATAGAAGAGAGAGAGATTTCTACTGATAACGTATTTTGATAGGTTTATGTCAAGAGAAGCTCTGAAAAACTTTTATGATGCAAAAATATTGGAATTCCTAATGCAGGCAGGAGAGCTGCTTTCATATTCATATCCTTACCCAAAGAAAAGAAAATAAGCCTTTCCCCTATCTTTCAGCAGTTAAGAGTTAGATGGGCTCTTCAGGAAATAAATGTTGAAATTACGAATATCAGCAAAGTCATTGTTTGATGGTAACGCTGGTGGGGATCAGCAGGTTTGTACGGATGAGGCAGGCCTGAGGGATCCCATACTGATTACATGGTTAAGATGCTGATTGAGAACTTTCACCCTAACTGATGGGGTAGTCCTATTCTTCTCCTCAGTAGGATTTCCCTCTCTCCATTTGAAGCTGTGACTGGGCCTTTGACAAATGCTCAATTTGGAGTACTCAGGCTTAAAATGGAGACTTTTAAAAATCTTTAATTGGGGCTAAGCGCTAGTTCGTCATGCAGCCCATTGTTTTGAACAAGGAGGCAGGACTAAAGAGTTAACTGCTTCCAATTGTAAATACATCAGTGGCAGGCACATTACAAAGCTCTATACAGTCCTGTGGAGTAAATGGTGGACAGCTCATCACAATTAGGCATGGTCATAATGAAGAACCAGAAGAGAGAAAAGGGGGCATGGGGAAAAACAGACCTTTTACAAATGTTTTATATGAAGAGAAATTACAGCTAAAAGGGATAGTTAATTAGTTTAAAGAATAGGTGGTAATGCCTTCTCTTTGCAGAAAAAGAAAACTTTGAAAGCATGGAAAATGGGTGAGTTTCTAGCTGCTGATCTGGAAAAGGAGAAAACAATTCAAAGCAATACTGGACGTGGGTGTTTCTCAAAAGAGGCTGTGGTGGGAAGTGTGTGATCTGAGTAGTTTGCTCTTAGCAGAGACAGTAGGCACTCTTGTGTTTGACAGAGACCCTGCATGTAGCCTTGTTTGCACTGGCATGCATCTGTGCTACTGCAGGTGCTTAGCGGAGACAGAGATGCTCTGGGTTTGCTTCCCAGCTTTGCTGCCTCTGAGGAAGGCGAGGCTCATCTGGCATGAGCTGACAAGAATGCAGGGAAGAGCGAGGTTACGGCCAGGCTTGTCCTCTGGCCTTTTTGCAGTTTTCTGGCTAACCAGCCATCTGTTTAAAACAAAAAAAAAAAAAACAAAAAAAAGACAAAAAAGAAAAGGCGTTCTGAAATACGTTGTTTGGGAAAGAAATGAAGAATGGCAGTAATCTGTAGTAGATTGCTAAAGAGCAATGTAGGTGTAAACTCAAGTATTGTGGTGGCTGGGAGATACAGGCTGTGGGACCCTACCTGGAGGTGAAGCTTTTTCCAGCATCAGGGAACTTTTGTGTCTCTTCCTAGCATCACTCCCACTGCATATATCTTGGGTAAGACAGATCTGTGTGTCAATAAGAGAAACACATGTTCCACATGTGTTTCTGCTGGTTTGATAGGTATGAAGTGCAGTCCTACAGCTTGCTTGTGTGTTTCTGTGTTACACCACAGATTCGGAGAACTGCAGAAGAGCTGCAATCTTTATTTTTTAATCTGGAATTTTGGAATCACAGCCATCACTCCCTATGACAACTATAGAATCAGTGTTTGTGTTAGCACTGTCTGGGTCTGTCACGTGGCACAAAATAGATTATGTTATAGTAGTGAACAGGATAGGGTTATTATTTCTCAGCTGTTTATGCCTGTA
This sequence comes from Mystacornis crossleyi, assembly GCA_013400655.1. Classification (NCBI taxonomy): domain Eukaryota; kingdom Metazoa; phylum Chordata; class Aves; order Passeriformes; family Timaliidae; genus Mystacornis; species Mystacornis crossleyi. Next base: position 67,462 of record VYZQ01023869.1, on the reverse strand, counting down.
GTAGTATGTGTACCATACTTCCGGTTCACAAAGAGGAAACTTACTTGTAGCAAAAGCCTGATTCTCTATTAGTAAATGGGCAGCTACTGTGGGACTGCTTTGGTCTCTTTGCTCCAGGGAAAGAAAAATTGGTATTGCAGTTCTCTCTAATCTGTCAGCTGAGTTCTATCGGAAGTTGCCTACTTCTACAACATCCATCAGTCTCTAAGTAGAAGTAACATCCAACTACGTATGCCAATAGTTGTGGTATTGCTTCAACAACCTGTAGAATCTATTGTGGTTTTTGTGGTTTAAGTGGAGACACACAAGACAGAATTTTAAAATGCTAGTTTTCCTGCTGTTGAAATCAGTAGTAAGACTTAGGAGGGAACGAAGTTGGGCCTGTTTTTTGGCACTTCAAAAACCTTCCTGTAAAATATTTGATTTTTTTTTTTCATTAATTGTACATATTTGCTTGTCATGGCTTCATAGAGAAAGCTGTAGCAAAAAGATTGTCTTTCATCATTGTTCTCTGCAGACCCAAAATCAACATTTCTGTGACTCCCCTTTTCTTTAAACCATCTCTGATAAGGTCTGCTTTAGCATTTGAATATGTGCAAATAAGATGGATTCATGCCCCCAATTACATTTGTCTTGTACATGAACAAACAGTATGATTAGAAATTTAAAGGATAAAACTTGTACTAGTGCCTTCATCAGGAGTTATGTAAATATAAACCCTTTGAAAATTACATTTCATTGGTACAAATCAGTGTAGAAGGGAAGTCAGAACCACGGAAGGCAAGTATTCTGCGGAATGCTCAGAAATACAGGAGTGTAAAATTGTAAGCAGTATAGTTTAGATTCTTCAGGTCTCTCCAAACATTTCTTGAAGGGAGTTTTTTTGAGTGCGAAAAAGAGAAATTTGTATCATATTTTTTAAAAATGAAGAAAAGTAACTTTTTCCAGTTTTGTGTTTGTTTAGATTTCATATAGGGCTGGAAGTAGGATGTGGGATATTGAAAGGGAAAATAGAGAATAGAGGATGCTGCTAGAAGGATAACAGACACACAGCATTGTTCTGAAAGAGACTTGTGTCCTTAAAATACTATTATGCAGATAAAACGTTGGAAGAAGGGCCTGTATGAAAGTCTTGACAAAATTAATAGGGTTTTGCATCACATTAATACACATAAAAACCTAGGGTAAAATAGGAAGTTGGAAGAAAATTTATTTTTCCACTCAACCTTCTAAAAGTAAGTTGTTTTTATTGCTTGCCTATCTATGCTTATGTAGAGACTAAAATTTAAATAATTTATTCAGTTTCTCTGCAGAAAGCTATCCTCAGCCTGTAAAAAAATCTCTCTAACTCCGGTCTTTAGGTGGGTAGTGAGCCTGTACCAGATCAGTCCATTCCTGTCATTTTACAGAAATACCCATCTTGGAAGGGGAAGACTCTGAAGTTTGATATAACAGGAGGAAAGCTCTTTCATACACTACCCAGGAGCTGGGTCAGAGAACTAAACATCTTTTAAAAATTGTTTCTGTGAGATTTTATTTTATTTAACCATTTGGCTAAGCAGGGAGACAAAGCTGGAGGTGATCCAAGCCCAAGAATATATGGGACATAAATTGCCAAGGCATATGAAGAACATATTTGAAAAGAGAGAGCAAAAGATGGGCACAAATAATGAAAAATTCTAACATTTTTAAAGATCATATTGACAAAGAAAGGTGGCAATTGATGGAGGCCAGGCCTACAATACTTTCTTGCAATTTTAGCAAAGTTCTACTGAGTTTTTCTGTCAGTCTGTGAAGTATAAATGAGGCATTTTGTAAAGACCCTCAGTCAGTTGTCTGGTAGAATCCCAGTGCAAAGATGAATGGATCAGGACAAGACTGTGAGGTCTGTGGATAATAAAGTCTCTGCAGAATTGCATCTCAGCCATGGGCAATTGCAAAGCAGAAATCTCTTAATTACAAAGTTTTGGTTCTTCTGGAGGGTTATCTGGTAAGACTGGACACAGCAGCCTGACGGCCCTGCCTCAGTTTGGATGGTTAGTGTGTTCACATTGCTGTTTGTATCAGTCTGTGACTCTAAATCAAGCTTCTTCCTGGGCTGCCCTTCACATAAACAGTAATATTCATGTTAAGCTTCAGTGTCTGCAAATACTTTCTAACATTTGAATGCTAGATTTTAGCTAAAAGAAGGTTCTTTTGACCGGGTATTTTTGTCACATCAAAACCGACCAAAATTCCCTCAACTGTAAGATTTATTAATAATTGGAAATTTGTTATTTAATCTAGAGTTTAAATGTAGTTACATATGCCAACTTAATGCCACAAAATAGCCTAAGAATATTCTTAAGCAGTATGTCAGCTAAATTTTATTGCAGTTCCATTAGTATTACCATTAAGCAGCTGACTAAAGGTCATAATGAATACTTACTATTTTATATCACCCAGGAGGTACTAAGCACAGCTGGAGTCTATTTCACTACTTGAACACATATAATAGTCGAAAAATTGTCGATCGGTGGATATGTCCATCTTATCAAAGTACTTTGTCTGCCCAAGTATGTAGCAATTCTTCTGGTGTGCATTGCATAATAGATGGAGTTTTTGTAAAAAAGAGAAGTTCTTACTAAATGGCTGGTTGTTGCAGTCCTATTTTAAGCACTGCCTATAATTCTCTGCTTGTACTGATATTTCAGAAATGCTGTCAGGTCTTACATGATTCTTGCTAACCAGTTTAACAGGTGGGGTAACAACTACTGAGATTTCTGGTGTTCAAGATGATGAAAATGATTCCGGAGATTTTATTTTACTGAAGCTTTGTTGGTACTGATTTTCATACTTTTCTGACCATATCATTCCTTCTATTGATGCCAAGTTCTGCTGGAACAGAACTTGCCCTTATTGTAATTTTTTAAACAGCTGTTGCAAAATAGACCTTGGCTCTTAACAAACCAGTTCTGTGCAATTTAGAATCTTTTATTTAGAATAGTTGGTGGAAAAAAAAATCATCAAAATAGATGGCTTGATTTATGCGATGACTTTACTCCTCTTTCTTGTGATAAGACAAATATCACGCAGAACTGAGTGAGCACCATGGACTTGGGATCCTTTTAGCTGTTGTTATCCATCGATTGTAGTTCAACAATTGCAGTTGCAATAGGAAAGCCCTGGCTTTAAGTATAAGTACTTGATATTTTCAATTATTGCTTTCTCCTGTTTCCAATGGATTTTATGAGTACACAGAGCTACAAAGGACAAAGGGACAACTCCTTTATGAAATATGAAAAAATATTCAACGATCCTCTTGGTCCTATTTCTTTTCACTACAGAAAGTCTATGAAACTTCAGACTGCATTCAATTTCACATTCATTTTGGCAGCAACGGTACTGTAAACCTGCTCATTTCCTACAGGGCTTTTGCAAAATATTTTTTAGCACACACATTCAATGATGACTGACTTTTGATCTAAAATGAACTAAAAATACTTTATTATCAAAAATTGCATGTGTGTATGTGAATGAAAGAAAAAGGTTAGCCCTTAACTGTGTTTTGCTTGAGTGTCTTTTGACATTACTTGTTCAAAAGAGAATAATTTACACTCAAATATGATTATATTAACAAGCAAAAATAGGATCCTCATCTAAAAGTTTATGCTGTAAAGCCCTCAGGTGAGTGAATTTATTTTCTTTTCTTCATAAACACAAATTTTCTTCTTTTTAGCAGCAAGTCTTTCCCCTTTAGTCCATTACCACAGGCAATCTCTTACTATTAGGAGCAACTTGCAAGACAAGAAAGGGTTAAATTTTTATGGCAGAATACCTTGTTGGCCTTACCAGTCTGAGCAATTAGGTAATTCAGAAGCCACAGTTCAATGGCACTTCATCTGCAAGTGTTACTGTTCTCCACACCTCACCCTGGCAGAAGCTGGGAATGTAACTGAGGCCATAAAAGAAAGAGGATCTCTCTGAAATGTCCCAGATCTCATGGTTATCACCAAAGTATGTGCTTGTCAGGAGGCCAGCATCTCTGGTGGGGCACAGCAGAGCTGCAAGTTGAAGTTGTGCCCTCCCATAAAGGGATCAAACAGATGTGTCTTAGACTTTCTTGTCAGAATACCTCAATCTGCTGAGAACAGTGAAACTGCATTGGAAAATGCAGACAGAAAAAAGGGGAAGGAAAATTGAGAGATATCTTAAGAGTATCAGAGGCTTAAAAACACAAAAGTCCAGTACTGTATCAGAGAGAAATAGAAACCACACTTGTAATAAGTGGCTTTTATGCTCTCTATATACTCACATATCAGTTGACATTTCTGTAAAGTCCTTTCAGACTAGAAGTAATGGAATATAAAAATTCAAAAGAGAAGAAACGATGATTCCTGATGACAGAATCAAGGACTATGGCTTTTACAGCATGTTAAGGGTAAAAAAATAGTCCCCACATATCCACAAACCCAAAGAATTGTATAGATCATTTATCAGATGGAAACTTCCAAATTCTTCATAGTGCAGAAAAAGACCCCAGATATGATTAAATAAACACTTACCTTGTGTTTGGACAGAAACATGGTGGCGTGTCCAAATACTGTATAAGTGCAATGAACTTAAAATCCATTAGTTAAAGAAGATCTTTAAAAAATAAACATTTTGGGTTTAGTTCAAGCAGGCTTAGTTAACCTCAGTGCAAGAGTCCTAAAAGACTTTGCTGAGATGGTTTCTGGTCAACCTCTTTATTTTTATTAAAAGATGATTTTTTTGCATATTTTAAAACCTAAGTCATAAAATTGTGCTTGTGTACAGAACTGTGAGCAGAATGGTTTTGATTTGTATAGATTAATCAGCTTGCTACTGATTGCAGGTAAATTAATGGAAAAGCTGATCATGAATTCAATAAAGAAGTACAGAATGGAAGCATAGTTCATGACTGTCACATAGTTTTATGATGAAAACACCTTGTAAAACAAACTTCCAGTTTTCTCACGTGGTTATAAGTCTAATGAATCTACTGTCTAGACAGAGGGTATTTAGGCTTCAAAAAACTCTTGATGCTATGTTGGAATTAAGAGGAACAGTAGCACTGTCACAGCAGTATCTATCAAACAAACTGAGACTGGCCTCGCTGGCAGATGTCAAGGAGTACTTTTCACTGAAGAGTGCTTACACTGTGGGCTGTTCCCAATGGCATCCTGCTAGGGCTGATTCTGCCCGTGTTTGGTGTCATCTTCACTGACTGGACACCAAGCCACATCTTGGCCAACAGCATTTTTGGACAAAGATTAGTGGAAAATTATGAGGGTGGGTATCCTCAGGATTTTATTACTTCATGTCACATAGACTCTACCTTCTTGGAATAAAATGTATTTTGACACACTCAGGTATGAGGTTGTACAGAGACAAGAGTCAACAGAAATGGCAACTGCATCCTATGAAAGAGTCACTGAATTCAAAGATTTTGAGGTCACAGTGGCAAGAGGGATGAACTGGAGCTCTTAGGAAAGCGTGCTCAGAAAGGCCAGTGGGATTCCTGGATGTGGCAGTAGTGGGCTGGAAAGTGATTTTTTCCCCCCTAAAACTGAGTAACTAAGTGTTTCCCAATCAATACTCTGCTAACTGTTCTCTTACAGACCCTTTGTATTATCTGGGGAGGCAGCTTGTCTTTGTCATTGTCGTTCATGCTTCTTTAGCTCAGTGTTATAGGCTGAATGTTATGAAGCAGAAGAAGAGGTACACAAGCAATTTCTTGGATAAAAGCCCCAAAGTACAGAACTTTTTCACCTGAGATGGTCTGTGGTCAAGGCACGAAAGGAACACTTGTGTGTCCTGGAGCTGTTACTGGTTCCATGCAGCTTTTCTGTAAAACTTGGGGCTGATTTTGACACCCTCTGCGGTGGTGGTGAGAGAGAGAAGGTTGTGCTCCTTACGCCTGAGATGCATTTCCTCTGGTACATCATAGAAGTCATGCTCTGATTTCGTGACCTGAAGTCAAGCCCATCTGCAAGGCAGGGCTGGGCCGATGCCTGTTCCCAGTCCTGGAGGCAGTCTGAGGGTGCACACATGAATGACAGCGTGAGGACACTGCAGCCGTGAGCCCCTTGGGGAGAGCTTTGGAGTAAATGAGATAAACGCTTTGTGTAGGGGGATTCAAAGGAGTCTGCTAAGACAAATGTCTTCCTCACACATGCTGTGCAGAAATACTAGCCAGTCTTAGTGAAACCTGACTGCGAGTTTGTTTTAAAACTATTTTTAAATGTTTAAGACTTAATTTTGAATGTGTTGGCATTTGTGTATTTGTAGAAGTGCTTCAGTTCCATTTAAGCACTGGATATCCATTTACATTCAAGAATGTATCACTCCTATATTAAATATATACTCCAAGGTCCTAACACACTGTCTCCAAGTAGCAGTTCTACATTCATGTATTCTTTATCACTTCTAAAACATTTAGTTCTGTGTAAAACATTTAAGTTCCTTGCTGTCTCTAAGTACTGTGGTGGCCATGTGCGTGGCCAGAGAAGACAAAGGTTAACTGTTTATTAACATATTAATTAATGTTTTAAAATTCGGCGAGTCATTTTAAATGACATAGATACAAAGACATCTTCATACAGAAGTGTTTTTGGACTAAATATAACTACTGGAAGACAGTAAGCCTGAATATGTGGGAAGACCAGAATAATGTTCAAACTGGTCAAAATAAACTACATTTGTCTTTAAAATTGTTTACTGGCAAAAATTTTAATGTTTTTCTTGCTTTTAGTTAGCCAGAATCTTATTAACATTTTTTCCAAACTCTTTGCAAGGGATAGTAGCTCAGTTATTCGATAGCTAACTGACAATAATTAGCCTATTATGATGATTAATGCTTATTCAGGACATTTAATTTGCATGCTATAAGCATGGTGAGACAGCTAATTTGAAGTTATGCCAAATACAGTATTTAGTTTTTATATACAACCTTTGTTTGCTTTTCCAAATATAAAATAATTGACAAGAATAATCATAGCTGAGTATGTTAGGTTAGCAAGTTTTCATTTCTCCTTTTAATAACAAAGATGTGTTACTTAGTGAAGCAATTAGCAAGGTAAACTTTACTTGCATTAAAAAATGCATAAGGCTAAGGAAGAATTTCTAAATTGTAGTTAATGGAATGTCAACAAAGATGCATATTCTGTCATTTTTGCCCAGGTGAGAACCATCTGTCCTAGACAGATAGCATTTCTCCAACTTTTCACAAGGAAGAAGGATACAAGGTCATTTTTATGCACCTTGTAATCAGGACTGACTTTATGAAAGTCAATTAAGCTATGAGGCCTTAGCCATAGTTTCAGAGAAATAGACAGTAAAAGAATAAATGTCTTTCATCATGGTTACTAGAAGCCTTCACTTTTTTCCTCAGGAAATGCCTACATATTCATGTGGCACTTGCATCTTGTTCAGGATATTTGGAGGGGCAAATTTTCCTTGCTGCTTCTGATTGCCCAGGTTCTTTGAGCCAGACAGCAGAGCACTCTTTAAAATGTGCTGCTCTTCTCCAAGAGCTTCAGTGTCTCTGGATTTGAAGCTTAAGTTTCCTGAAGTGTGCTTCAGAAGTAAAAGCCAAAAAGGGAAACATGTAGGGGCTTGTAGGAGAAAGAGAATGTCTGCAGTAGTGTCTGGAAAATGATCTGGTGCCTTTGGAAGATAAGGGGAAAGACATGTTTCTTTATGGGAAGCGTTGATGTTTCCTTCAAAGCCTTCCTTAGGTTTCAGCCTTTGAAGCAGCATGCATTGCAAAATTCCACCATGGGCATCCTATAAAAGTAGATAGCACATCTACATTGATATACCAGTCCAACCAGTCATCTAATCATCTCTGCTTAATAAACATTTCTGGTTGTTTTCTGCAAAAGGCATTTCTGGCTGTTCTCTCCAGCTAAGCAAACATCTGGACTGTAGGTCACTGATGAGAAATAGAAGAATCTATCTTTTGTGAAGTGCCCTAATTTTTTTTTTTTTAAACCATCTATCAACCCCAAATTTGAAATACCTGGGATATGTTGCGGGATATTTATTCTTGTTCATGGCATTGTTTCCTCAAACTGCTGAGAAAGCAAAGTGTCTGGATGCTTTCTGACTCTGAGGAATAAGAGGGGGAAGAGACAATTGTTCTCCTAGAGGTGATGACAAGAACCCAAGTCTCTGTCACTTGCCCAGGGTCCTTTTAACCTTTTGTTATTTGGAAGAAGCTGGCAGTCTGTATTAATCTGTGTGAAAAATAGTGGACCTACTTCTGTCCATTTGACCTCCCGTCCCCTGAAATGATCACAAGGCAGCCATGCAGGTTATACCCAGCACTTACTCCAGCACTTACTCCAGCACTCCCACTTCCTTGCTGAAGCACACTCACAGCATTTACCACACTCTTACAAGGAGCCAATTAGTGTGCCCTGAATCGTTTAAAGCAGAACTGAGAGCTACGCCTGCACTAGTAAACCACGCGAGACCAGCCATGGACTTGTGCGCATCCACAGGGCTCCAGCGTCCCAGAGCCAAGGCTCGGTTCGTGTCCAGGCCCGGGCCGGCCCTGCCCTCGGAGATGCCCGGGTGTGGGGCACGGGGTTGCCGAGGGCTGAGGCCCTTTAACGAGCAGGATGAATGAGGGCTGCTCCCATGGTGGGGTGCAAAGGGTTTGGCCCACAGACAGGAGCTGTGCCACACCGCTTAGGGCTTTGTCCCTTTTTGTTTGCAATTACAGCCACAGAAAAATGAGAAACTGTTCACAGTTTCTCAGTAAGAATATAGGGAATCACTGGTTATCTGCCACCTACTTAGATCCTCTTTATTTTATTTTTCTATTACATCTCCCAATACTTCATTACCACCTTTGTAACTTAGAGGAGTGCAGGGACCAATTTAAAATCCATTGAAAGAGCCTTGGGCTTTCTGTCGTGGCTCCTGGATGAGGGCCAGGGGGTATAAACTGCTAGTGGCAAGTTTACAACAGTGCTCCCTTTGTGGGTGCCACTGCTGGGGTTTACTGAGGTGGCTGAACACTTTAACAAAAGTGATTTTGCAGATTAACCCTGTGACAAGCTGTGTGTTCCTAGTGGGAACTCTTCCAAATTTTTAAAAACAATTATAGTTCTCTCTCCATGAATGCTGGACTATCACATTCTGCCAACACAGGGAAGCTTCAGAGAGGATTCTTTGGGCTATGCTGAACCTCCCTCTGTCTTTGTACTCCAGCTAATCTAATCAGAGATTAATTTGCTGCTTGCTTTATTATCCCCATATTCAAACACACACAATGCAGTATTTTGTGAGCTTACTTCTGAAATAGATTCTAGCAAGGTTAAAAAAAAAAAATTAGCCTCCTTGCACTGCATATATATCCACTTAGTACTGCACTAGTCATGCATTAAAAATACCTCTGATCTGGTATTACCAGGGAAAATTAACTGTAAACTGAATGGAAAAGTGGTGCATCACACTTCTGTCTCAATCCTACTCTTTCAGTCTTGGATTTATTCAGATTGAGTGTAATATAAATACATTAGTCAGTAATTTGGTTTTTACTCAGTCACAGGCAAAAATCATCATTTCCTTAGTTTGATAAAAACTGTTCTGATGGAAATGCAAATCTTCAGGAAAAGTTCTGACATGGTTTAAATTGTCCATGGCACATTTTTGATCACTTACGTGAAGTCAAGGACTACCCCACTTGAAGTAAAACTCGCAGATAAACCAAAGTATGAAACATGTTCCTGGGAGAGCACCTGCCTAAAAAAAGTACTGTATTAAATTCTACCTATGCTGACAGTTGGAAAGCAAAGAGGTTGCATTACTAACGGATAAATCAAACTGATGAATTATTGCAACACAATCATTAAAAAAAATTGAAACAGTTGAAACATGTTGAAGCTCAGAGAGCAGGTTCACAGTAGGTTTTCTAATGAAGGATTATTTCCTTTTTTTTTTTTTTGTTACAAAAGGGATCATTTGTAGTTAGGTTTCATTTTTGCTGTTGTTGACAACTTAGCTTAAACCTGTCCTTGTGAAGCTTGGAAGTGCTTGATCTATTTGTGCAGCCTGGAATTCACCATGCACAAAAAATCCAGCCATGTGGAAGTTGCAGTGATGATTTCTCGACAACCAGTGGCTTGTGGCTTGCAAAGCATTTTTTTTACTATTTCAGTTGTGATTTGCTACATTCTGCTCTTTTTTTTCCCCATAACATGTAAAGGTCCCTTGTTGTTTGTGTATCATTGATACAATTCTCCTGCAACCCAAAACAAAGGAGGCAGTAGAGCTTTGAATAGAGGGTGCCTGATTGATAAGCTAGTTGCAGCCAAACCTGCTCTGGCTAATTGTCTTTCAAATGCCCTCATTAATCAAACAGAGGAGTAACTCTGACAGGAGGGCTGTCACTGTTTTCATGATTTCCTACCACTCACCTCGCAGTGTGAGACCTGGCTGCGTACCCAAATCATGGCCTTTAAAGCAGTTTTAATGCCTGCTCACTGCAGAGCACACCTGGCTTTGGTGGGATGGGGGCCTGCCCAACTCTGAGGCATGATCTATCCCGGGAGACCAATTTAGCAGTTATTTAATGATTCATAGCTTGATGTCTGGAAATGAGTGCTCCACACGATAACATACATAAACAAATTTAATTAGTTTTTGCCTTTTTTGCATAAGTAGCCACCAGTGTATTAAAGCTGCAAACAAAACAGGTAGGCTGCCTGGAAAGTCATTGAAGCTGGTTAACAGCAGATCTTTGTAAAAGGCTGTGGTGCTTTCTTTCATCTGCTGATAGTCACTGATGCCTCTTTGGTCAGGTCCTGAAGTTGCTGGGTTTGCTTACTAAGAACAAGGGAAGCAGCTATCTCAGCTATCTTCTGCCTCGGTGTTAGAATTACATATCTACAGCAAAAACTGGCAGTCCCTCATCCACTTCCCTTCAAAGCTGCAGAACACAATAGTTTTTTGGAACTGTTTTAAAATGATCTGCTTCATATATTTCCTGTTTGCAATCTATTAGACATATTATTTAGTAAACATCAACCTGAGTTATCGTTCAGAGATAGGGATTTATATATTTGCATTTTCATTGAGCATACATGAAAATGTTGCAAAATTATTTCTAGTTGTGCACGCTACAAAATAGGGCAAAATACTAAATGCTTAAGAAAGCAAATTGAAAGCTTAAGGGACGGAATTTTTTTTAAACCTTCTTTTGCAACATTGCATAATTAACACTAGTGATGTATGAAGTGAATGGGGGTTTGTTTCTCTGCTGTTAAGTGTTTCATATTCTCTGTGGAGCAGAATTCTAGAATTGATAATCCAAAACAATATCTTGTCGTTCTCCTAAACAGTATAAGTGAATATATTTTGCATGAAAAAAATGTTGTATTTTGCATATATTCATATTAAGTGAAATTCTTACTATAATAACATTTCAGGGCTGAAAATTATTCAGCAAAACACATACAAATATTTTATACTGGAGGGTTTCTTTGAACTCTAGACAGCAGAGCAATAGAGCTTTTCTTTTCTTTATCTGGGAATAGCTTCTACACACTAAGTGGACTATTTACTCCTATGAGAGGTGCCTTTTTCTTTAATAGGGCAATTTGATCATAAATTTTTGCAGATTTTGGTTTTAGATTACAAACTGCCTAAACCAGACACCTTGTTTTCCTCAGCACACAGAGGAAAATCTTAGCATGGAGCATGTTGGTTCCAGGAATCCTGCAGTCATCACTTTATAAATGTGGTTGATCTCAGTCTTGAACAAGGGGGACCAAGCCATGATTTAAGATGATATTCTGCTATCCAAAAGTGAAAGTCTGTCTCCAGCAAGTTCAGTGGAAACTTAATTATTGGTCTCAGTGGGGCCAAATTTTATTTTTGTTGAGGTGTTGCAAACTTTGAAAGCAATTTAGACTGGGAGAGAAGGTGGAGACTGAGGACAAATTGCTTTTGACCTTTTTCTTTTAGAAGTTTAACAGAGACCATTAGCTCATTTCTGCCAGCACCTTCCAACACCTATCAGAAAATGTATTTTCTCTGAGTCACTATTAATTTTATATCATGGCATTTTATTTTATTATGAGAGACAGAGTTCCAAGTGGTGTGATTTATATGACATGCATACCTGGGTAGATACTGCCTCCTGTTTTCTCTCCTCTATAACCCAAAACAAAGAGCCTTGAAGGGATATATTAAAATCAAGGTACCTGCTCCTAAAATTTGACTGATTTTAACAAAACCAGTAGCATGTAGGTAAACATTTCCAAAGGCTTATGATTAATTTTATGAACCCATTCAGTGCCTGTAAGTTGTGTTCTGTGGACACTCATAAGGATTTCTGATTACTGTCATTGTGCCCCCTATAAATCTATTTTCTCGAGAGTTTATATCCTGGTAATAAAAACTTGTCCTGCAGTGAAAGGTCTTGGCCTAATGGCAGAATTATTACTATTCTTACTGCATTTGAAAAGCAATCCTTGCATCTTGTCCCCATCCTTTAGAAACACTCTTTTTTTTTTTTTTTTTCTTCTGTCTATAATGCAACCCCAATCCATTTGTTTGGTAATTTAATTAGGTAATATTAATCAGTATACATATCCCTTCTTGCATAGATTGTTGCAGACTGCACAGGTATAACCTTGTTACTGTTATCTGGCTGCGTGTGTTGACCCCGGGCAGACTTTAATCCACAGGGCCCTCACTTGGGAAAATCTGCCAACTTCTGTCTGTATTTCTGTTGTCTCATTCAGATTTGGACTCTCCAGATCAGGATGGCTCTTTAAGATACAGTGAGGAATCAAATTTTGTATTTAAGTCCCTTTCCAAGAGCTACAAGAGGTCACACCATTTTAAGACTTCGTATATTGATTCTCCAGCTGTGACCAGGAGCCCCTTCAGGCCTGGTCATCTGAAGTTTTGTGTATGTTGAATATGGCCCACAGGTCTGTTAAGGAGCTCAGGATCTATTATTGGCCAGGATCCACAAAACAGACAAAACAGTGACTAATTTCTTTTGAGACTGGCCAGAGCCTGCTGCTCAGAGTTAGTACAGGTACCACCTTGACAAGTAGTAGTTGCTGTGCCTGCTCCTCAGGGAGGAGCAGTGCTGGAAAGGTGATGTTTTTGCTGTCCAGGCAAATGAAAAGTTTATTTTTGTTCTGACCAGCCTACTAGTGTCAGTGATTCCCCTCTGCAGCCAGCTCAATAAAACATTTGCTTGGGAAATAAATTGTTAGTGATTTATGTTTTAGGTCTGTCTGTAGAATATTCAGTATATACATAGAGTATTCCATGAATTTGTTGTTGAGAAAAGTGCTCTGCTATTCCCGTTTGAGATCAGGCATGGGCTTTAAGTAAACCAATGCTTTATTTCTTTGTGGGAATGTTGTGAATCATGCCAAAAGAAAAAAAAAATTGCACAGTGCTTCACTAAAAGAAATGCTGAGTGCAGTATCTGATTGCAAGTAGTTAAGAGCTACAGTGCTTAAAAAGTGCTAAAATTCAGGAAGTGAGTAGGAATTGGTAGCTGACGGTTCCTGTGCGAGTTGGGTGTCTGGAGCCAGCACTATTCCCATCCCGGCCACGCTGGGGCCTGGATTTTGCCTTTGCCTGAGCAGGGGAGGAGAATCTGCCATGGGGCAGCTGCAGGAAGATCAGCGATCAGACCCGTAATAACTTGAGTGACTGCTGCAGGCGCACTTTGGAGCAAACAGATTGCTCCGTGGGAACACAGTGCAGAGTGATATTGTGGGTTGGGCGGACTGAAATAACTGGATAGAGTTGAATGAAAATGATTGATTTTTTGATGATTTTAGCTGTTCGTGTGCCAAAACTTCTTTTCTTTTATCTAGTGATAATAGTTGTGATATATTCAGAATAAACAAGATTATAAGGGAGTTTTCATAAGTAGTAAAAAGACTATTTCATCTTACTTTTCCTTTTGTTTTTCTCGTGTATAATTTTAACTATGACTTAAACAGTATTAGCTACAGCTTAAAAAAAAAAAAAAACGAGAAGAAAGCACCTAAACCATACAAAACCAAAACAGTAATATAATACGTAAATGACCATTTTGGGTTTTTGTGTTGCAAAAATGGTGTTGCTCATTCAGATCTGGTGAGAAAGATGTGGGAATACATCAGTGGAGAAAGATATATACGGTAAGAATTTGTCATTAAAGGAAAAACACAGAGGACTGTCATCTAAGTTAAATGCTGATGGATCATGGATCAGACTTTATCTGAGGGGTCATTTAGCCTTTAGGTACGGAGTACGTCTGTGAATACAGTGCTAATGGTGATTATTGCTCTGATAGATCATCTGCCCAAAAATAATAATTGAAAGGACTTTCCTGAATTTGTAACACTAGCTTATCCCAAGGGAAAAATGCATAGATGGGAAGATCTCCATTATGAAATGGAGAGGTATGGAGCAGTTTCTCTCTCGTTCGGTATTGTCCAGTACTTTATTTGTTATTATGAAGGCTTAACACTAAAAACTGAAATTTCATATTGAACTTCAGCAGAAAAAATGTAGTTACTAGTGAAAGATGCTTATTGGATTTTGGTTTATAATAACAAAAGTATTTGGGCTGGGGGATTCAGAATAGCTATCTGGTGGAAGTCAGCTTGGAATAGGACATAAGAAACCCGAGTGTTATTACTTCAGCAAAGTCAAACTCATTTTTGTCTTTTAATTGTTTTTATTGTGCGAACTTACCATCTTGAAACGATGAGTGATTAAAACAAAGGTGTTGTTTCTATAAGGGACTGGACTGTGAAAGTCAGCTGAAATATAACCAGGGAGTTTGGTGTGAAAATTTTCATTTCAAGGAACAAATACATAACACTGCTAATTTGTCAGAGATGCCAGGTTTGAGCTCTGAAAATTGTGGGTGAAATTCAGATGTCTTCACCAAGACATCAGAAATGTAGATATCAAAGGCTGGGGAAGTCACCCTAGATTCTCTTTACAGTCAACTGAGGAAAAATGGGCACCTTCAGAGAGTGATTCATCTCAGCCTAAAATAGGCAGGTCAGACAACTTGCCCCCTGGAGATGCCTGTTTCTCTCCATTGACTGTAGAAAAGCCTACAGTGACAAACTCAGAATTAAATGTGTAACCTTTCAGTGTCTAAAGCTAGGTTAGATGAATCTCACCATGAGGTAACAAGGACAAGCTCTGCCAGCTGTGCTAGTGGTGAATAACAGCTTCCTGGGGTGCTCCAGTGGGACTGTTTCTGGAAGGAATCGAGAAGGCCCGGCTGAGAAATTCTGGGGGTTCCCAAGATGAATGATCTCAACGATGAATTTCGGGGCTTGTTTATTTTTAGTTTCATTGTTAGTAGGTAGTTTTATTTTTCTTTTTTTTCCCCCTCCTGTGGAATCCTATTAAGGCGTGTTTTATTCTGTTGAGTGGTAAAAGTTGCTGTGGGATTTTTACAAAAGCCAATGGCTGTCTATTGTTTGTTGTCCCAGTTCCCTTCCCCGTTTTGTAGTGTTGCGGAGTGTAGATAGATAGTGGCCACCCTGTTAATCCAGTAAGCACAGAGGAAGTGGGTAGAAGTTTTTTTAAAGGCTGGAAAGGTATGCTGGTCTTGGAGGATGTCTGTGAGACTGAAGATGCAGCTACACTTGTAATCAAAATCCTTGCCTGTTAAAAAACAAACAAACAAACAA
>VYZQ01023869.1:31728-48015 GCA_013400655.1 Mystacornis crossleyi | reverse complement strand
GGAAGTCAAGGAGTCATGACAGCCATTCCTCCATTTTCAGTGTGTGTGGACAGTTTGCTTAGGAGTTTTTCTTTCCAACCTCTAAAAGTTCTTTGGAGAAAGAAAATAGAATAATAGGCTCTAAAACTATTGTAAGGGTTAGAAAGTATGATGTTCAGAAAGCAAACAGACCAGACTCTCACAAAGATACCAAATTTGAAGATTTCAGAAATTATATTCTAGGCTTACTGAAGTCAGCAATAATTTTATCTTTTCAGAATTGGTAAACCAGCCTGTCATTCAGACTTCATTTTGAAAATCAATTTTTGAAATTTTTTTCTTAATTGATACCATATTTAGCTAAATTTCTAAATCACTGCATGCTCTGTGTTTGTCAGTGAAATGCCAAGTGTCCCATTTTGTTCCTAACGAATGCCTGTATGTGTTTGTGTGCAGCCTGCAGTTTTATGTTCTGTCCAGTGATGGAAGCTGCTTGCTCTGACAAGGTCAGGTTGGGAAGGAGGCCACATTCCCTGAATAAGAAAGCCAGGAGGACAGAGCATGCCATTTCATTAGACAGCGCAGGACTCTCTTAGAGAAAAGGAGGGAGAATGAATGCTGTGGAATTTAAAATAACTATTTCAGCTTTTCTGTAGCCTGGAAAATGTTTCTCTTGGGCAATATTCTGTTAATGATCACTATTGGGCCAGATGTTCAGCACATGTAAATGAGTGTATTTCCATTGACTTCAGTGGAACTAGGCCAGCTTACGCCATCGGAGAATCTGTCCCCTCAGCTTTCTTTCTAAACCAGTTGTGATTTTAGATAAGGAGTTGCAGTATTATCTGTCATAGTTCCAGTTTCCAGCAGAGGAAAAGAAAATGAATGTTCTTATTTACTTCATCAATGTGAGAACAGATTAAACTGTGACAAAGAATCAAAGTAATTCAAATAATCAAATTTAAGAATGTGAAATGTAACAGATTTGCTTTGTTTTGCAGTGGGTGTTTTCTCTGTCGAAACAAAACTTCATAATTTTCTAGATGGCTGGCTAGTTCTCAGAGCTTCTGACACCACTTAGGCCAGTGGCGTGGAATGAATTGAACACATTAACCTGAAAAAGATCCCAAATTTTTGTCCTTTGTTGTTGAGGTTATTTTTCATTTATTAATAAATTAAGATAGACTCATGCAGGGGCTCTAAGAAATGGGACAAGCTCTATGAACTGGGTGCATTCCTTCTGCCTTTCTAGTCTGCTCCCATTCAGCACTTATAATGGTAATGAAGTCTAATTACAAATGCATGTGTCTGCCTGTTGTAATCTGTCAGTGTGTTTCTGAAAAACCTTGTGCCACTTCAGTATTGGTCATTAGATAATAAGGATTGATAAAACGTAAGGGGCAAAATGTTAAAAATGCTACTATCGATTAGAACGCACCTTAATAATGAAACCATGGGCCTGGGGACGAAAGCCATGGATCATTTTGACAATTTGGCCTTAGATTGTGGATGAGACAGAGTGGGGACAATTAATCCCTCAGAGCCACAAATCACAAATAAAGTAGTTGCAGCTCATTACAACCTGACCTTGCTAAATGGCCTTGAAAACATAACTGACCTTCTAGTATTTGAAAAGATTACAAAGCTTTATTGCGAAATATATATATTTTTTTTAATGCTTGGGAACCACATGGCTTAATTTTAACCAATCTTGATGAAAGAAGCTTTTAACTTCACCATCTTTCAGGAACCTAATTGCTAACATCTCGTGGAACTGATGGCGGTACTGCAGGGGAGTGTTTGGGAAAGATCTTAAAAGTCAAAAGTCTTGATCTGTGCAATTAATAAGTGGAAGTTTGTGCTACAACAGCTTTGAAGAAACAATAGTTTCAATGAACTACCTAGGAGTTCTCGTTCGGGCTTTTATAAATATTGTGGTATTATTGGAGCACTGCATAATTTCAGGAAAACATCTTTGTGCATTATAGCCAAGTCCAATCCCAAAATTTGGAAATACATTCAGCAAAGAATTTTGTGAATTCCCTCTGTGTTCCCACCTTAAATGGGAATAAGGAGAGGTAATTGTTTTGCATTTCTGTCCTTTGACATGCACTGCAGATGCTCCTTGGCTAACTGACTTGACTGCCTTGTCATGGGCTAGTGCATATGGAAATGTCAAAGTATTATGACATGACTAATCAAAGACTGCATGATAAACAGGTAGATTCACATCCCTCAATATTGTGTTTAGAATTGAATTGTGCACAAACATCTGAGTTTCTGATGGCATAGTCTACCCTAATTTGATCCTTAATGCTGAGTCAGGCTCATCTTTCTACTGACTGTGGCAGAAGGGTTCATTCTTTCAGCTCACTTGTGACAAGAGCTAATGACCACAATCTCTGATGTTGTCTTAACTGTGCAATGAATTTTGAGCACTTGCAGATTTCAGTGTGCTTTGGACTAGGCCCATGTGTGACTCTGCTTATTGCTCCTTCCTTTCAGTGTACCTGAGTGAGACGTTTCTAAGTGTCCTCATTGTACACAGCTGCCAGCCTCTCCCAAAGTACTTCATCCCTGCGTTAGATAAATGCAATTTCCCTTAAGACCAACTTCTCTGTAAAGACAAGAGACTTACGGTTTTCCATAAGGGTCAAGGGTCTGGGCCTGTTCTATGCAAGAGATGGGGTCTGCTCTGGTGCTGAGGGCATCATTAAGAATGCTCTGCACGCAGACCGTGTGCTTGTGGTAAGAGAGTCGTGACTTTCATGACGTCAGTGATGGCTGTGGGGATGGAGGCAACAGCTCCAAGTTTCCCAGTTCTTTGATGTTCAGACAAGAGCATCAAGCATCTTATGGTGGTGTGGAGCCGCTATATTAGATCATAGATTACTGAGGCGTGCCAAGTCTTAGAAATGGCACTGGACAGATTATATTTTCTGCAGAAGTGGAGATTTCAAGATAGCTCTAAAATGCAGCCCTATTTAGAGGACATTGCAAAAATATCCCTCTTGAATGTACCACGAGCACAATAATTGCAGTCCCCTGGCTGTGTGGGGAGCAAGGTGAAGGAATCTCCATTCTGCTGCTAGAGAAACTGTGAAAGCCCACTCTCATAGCACCTGGATTTAGGTTGTTTTACTCTGGCACTACCAGGACTGAGGTATATCTGTGGTAGAACCCTCTCCATGAGGCTGGGCTTGGATGACAGTGCTTTTGGCACTGGGATTGGCAGAGAGAAGGCTGTGGGGTATCACTGTATGTAATATATTGATCCTGGCTCTCCTTTTATTAGCTTGAAACAAAATGGGTTAGATGACCAAGAGGTGTTCCTTGGAAGCTCCATTAAATTATTTCACAGTGACACCCAGGGAAAAACATTCCATCCCCTGGATGTAGCAGTTCCTAGTTCTGATCAGAAAGCATTGTGGCATTTTCAGCACATCAGTGGCTGAGCAGTGACTCCACAGTTTTGAGTTAACACTCAGCAGTCCCCACTGCTTCTCCTCCTCAAGAAGTTCAACTGTAGTCAAAGTCTCGTGACAGGGACAGTCCTGGCCATGCACTTGCAGGGACACACTGTGGGGCACAACAGTAACTCAGTTACAGGACGTAGGATTGGGAAACAACTGGTATAAAATGACTCCTTGTAAGAGAAAAATCATTCTACCCTTTATTAAGTAGCTCAAGATGCTGGGGGTAGTCCAGTAGAGAAATGGACAACCAGAGCTATTACTTTGATACTTCCCATTTTCCTTTTTGAGTGGGAATTTAAACAGCTTTTCTGATAGTATCAAAGGTGCTTTAAGAATCAACCCAAAAGTTTCCTTTACCTTTCTTACTTAGTAGCTCCACTTAGTGGCTACTGGGCTAACAAAGGATTTCCCTCAATGCCTGTGTTACCTGGTGCTGTGGTGCTCATCCCCCTTCCCTCCATTCTGCAGGAAAATGACCACGGATTGCTGCGGGGGTATCAGAGACTAACAAGTGCACTAATTGCAGCGTGGGAAAGCATCCCTGCTGATTCACAGCTGAGTTATCCTCACAGAAAGCCTTATGTCTGAGAATGTTTCTCTATTGAGTTCTTGTGTAGTTGCAGTTTCCTTTGGAAATTCATGGGTCATACAGAGCACTGAATCATAGCAGCTCAGCACGCAGCCTTCCACCTTCATGGATGACACTCTTTCTGCTTGGATTCAGTCAGGCCTCCTCTGCAGGCTTTCTGCTGTTTGAATCCTCATTAATTTGATTTCTGGCTTTTGGGGATGAATTTGTCTCCCTGTGTACTGTATTTACTAGGGAATGTGATTTTCAGGAGATATTAGACATGCTTGAAGAATACTTTGGGAGACAAATTCTTCAGAGGAGCAGAGAAATCTTGCTTCGGGAAGGTGAGATGCCAACTGTCCTTTATATAAAAGCTTGAAGTACTACTCAAAACCTAAAGGTAAAAATAACTGAAGCAGCGGAGATATTTTGGTGTGGAAGGAGCAGAGAAGTGATTGTCAGTGCATAGCTGTGAACATAAATAAATACTGGCCTTTCAAGGGTGTAATGTCTGTTTTCTCCAAGCAAGGCAAACTCCTAATAGCTGTCCTTAAAAAGTGGTTGTTTTGGAGAACGGAATAAGTGTTGTAGGTGTGCATTTGGCACTTGTGTGTATACCCTGGCAGGGCTCTAGACATTGCTGCATACGACTCTGTCTAATCCAGGCAATGTTCAGCATACTGGCTACATAATATATGCAATACTTGGGCATTATGTCAGCTCTGTAAGTTACTGCAGCGAAAACCAGTAAGTTTCTCCTTTGTAATTAAGCACTTGTCTCTCTTGTGGCCTGCTGAAGCAGCGAGGGAAGAAGCAGTGGTGATTCCCAGGTCCAGTTGTGTAACCATGGAGCTGCTGTCTGGCTCACAGCATCTCAGAGGAGCACAGGGCTCACTGGAGATAGCTTCCCTGGATAGCTATGGGACCTTGCTGGGTAGGGGAGAAACAGAAAGGATTGATACACTGGGAAAAGGCACATACAGTTCACGTCAGTAGACCTTGGGAGCAAAGAGGTGCCTGTTTCTGGGGTATGCATCTGATATATACAAAATTTCCAGTATTTAGCTGCAGTTTTTTTGGCTTTCTTATTTGGTAAAATCACATCTGTTTGTATCCAGAGAAATAACCTGTTTTCTTGGTTCCTTCCACTTTTATGAACTACACTTCATTCATATTTGTCATGAGTTCCCAAGTATCCACATCCAGTGGTCTTTCCTACTTAGAAGTCAAATAATGTTTTTCACAGTGCAAGCCAAAGGCAGTGCTTCAGCTTCCTTTAAGTTGGTATATTGAGCATAGACCTGTCTATTGGACTGATGTGATGAACCATGTGGATCTCAGGCCAGGACTAAATCATGTCAAATATAAGTTCTTGCTTGGGTGGTGCTTCAATTTTTTCTTCTGTAAGTCTATAAATGCTTATACAAGCTCTTCTCTCCCCCTTTATACGTACAATAAAAGAAGCTAATAGCATAACAGTTAATGTCACAAGTGACCTATTTTAAAACATTACTTAGAGTTACTTATTTCAGCACTGTCTGTGCTGAAATTTTCTATTTTAGATGCCTGCCTCAGCCCACTTCTGTCTGTTTGAAATGAAAGAAAAATCCTATTCTTTGCAGAAAAAAAGAAGGCAAAGTAAATTTTGCGTGTTCTTATACATGTTTGATCAGCTCCATCACACTGTTCTTCAGCCTCAATCTGAAAGTTTTGTAGGATCATTATCTTTTGCTGTTCCAGTGAAAATCCATTAGGGAAAACACTGAAAAATCTGTTTTTTCACTTGCTCAGTAGAAATTTGGTATCTGAATTCCCTGAAATTACTGTCTGTACAGCACACACCAAGAATGATATTGCAGGTATAGAGCAAAATCTTGTCAGGGATCACTTTTTGTAAAATTTTAGGCTACTGTGGCATCAAGCACTGGAAGTTTCAGCATATGCTGACCCAGAGCAGTGCAGCACTTGGTGCTGGGGATGCTGAGGTGGGGGATTCAGCTCCTGGTTCCAAGTACAGTGCAGACCATCAAGGCTGAAAGTAAGGAGATGCTCCTGGGCTTTTGAGGGTCTCTTTTTACAGCTGCTCAGACCGAGGTGGAGGAAAATCTCCTTAGCTGTAGAGCTAAGGACTGTAATAGGACTTGGCTAGGATGGGACCTCAAAGAGAGCAAGAAAGAACTCATGTGGATGTAGGGTTGCTGCCACTGACATAAGACATGCCAAAATAGTTGGAGGGGTGTGGGTATGGGTTGGGATAGGAGGCAGAAAGAAAAGAGACCCAAATGGAAACCTGAGGGTAATGTGTAAGAGAGAGGCTGGGACTAACAAATAGGCATAAGAAGTGGAATTAATACTCCTAGGGTGAATCTGAACAAGCCATAGAATACAGCACTAAATAGAAAGTTAGAATGGGAAACTCGGACTGGAGGAATTTAGGGGTTGCATTTGCAAAAATACTGGCTCAAGGCAAGGACTGGGAGTGGGGGGAAGAACATGAGAGAAAAGTATGCGCAGTGGAAAGCAGCAGAAGGCCACCAAAGCTAGACCTGAGAGGCAAAGCCGAGATCCACGGTGCCCCGCGTTCCCGTGCCGCAGTATTTCCCGGGAAAGCTGCGTGCATGCCAGCACAGCCTCCCTTCAGCCTGCTCCACGTGCAGACGCTACCGTTGCTCTTTCCGCTCACGTGGCCAAAGCCTCTGCTGTGGACCATGAAGTGCCAGGCCTGTATTTCAGTATCACTGCCGTTCCATACAATAGATTTTTTTCAGGCTTTCTTTTCTCTCCCTTTCTGTATTTTTTTTTTTTAAGCAACCTATGAAATTATAGATAAAAGGGTACAAAACCATGAATGTTGCAATAAAACCAAGAACTATAAAAAAAAGGGAAAAGGAAAAAGAATAATGCTGTCCATGAAGCCTTAATTGGGCCCCCTTGTGTGTATACATTTTGATACTGTCTCTAATTACATGGTCACACACTGCTTTTCCCATGGACCCCTGCATTGTTCTGTGCACTAAGTAGAAGGTGATTGCTGAATGAGTGCAGCTTTAAGTTGTTTTATTCTCTCTGTTGCACGGGTAGTCCCAGGCCTGCCTTACTGCAGACTGCTCAAGATCAACACAGAATCACTGATTTCCTTGGGTTTTTCATTGCTATCTGTTTTGAAAACATTAACGTTTATTTTCGAAATACACTTACTCCAAGATGTGTGGTAAGGCTCTCTACTCCTGTGTGTGGAAAAAGGGGATGCAGGGTGGTTGGGTGTGATATTTTCCTGGCTCTCCATTGTGTAGGTCATGCTATGTGTTCAAACCAGGCCGCCCCTGACTCCGGTTTGCAGCTGATGGGTTCCTATGATATGGACCTTTTTCTCAGGACACAGAAAGTGAAGATACTACAAATAATGAGTGCTATGAGAGGGTGAGCTTGCCTTCATTGCTGGAGATCAGCCATAATCTGCTAGGGCAGAACTGCAGAGTTAACCCTGGGGCCATTCATTACTTTAGTTCCTTGCCTTATTGCTCTCTTTTCTCCTGGTCTCTGACTGAAGATGGGATGTGCAGGGAGTCTCGTTTTACTGATGAGGACAAATTCAGAATGTGGGTTTGATACGGATGGTGTCGAGATCAACTGAGGAGGAGCTGTGCAGTCAGGCAGTGTCACCATGGACAAGTGCAGGCTGGGGACTGAATTAAGGTAATGCAGAGGATCTTAATTATGGCATCTGAAAACTTCTGGCTGCTTTGCTTTACAACCCTAATGTTCTTATAATATAATTTGTGTGTACATGTACTTAGTAGATATCGTTTCTTCACTTATGGAAAGACGTTAACAGGCTGCACTCTTCAAATACTTTTATAAAAATTCTGAATTTAGCTTTCTGAACAGGTTTTTGAAATCAATAGAGAGAGAGCTGCTAACAGGAGGTAAACTACAAACCACAAACACTTTCAATAGGATAGCTCTTTTTATATAACATTTGATATCATTTTCACAGCATGATATCTACTTTCATACTGTGATAGCTTTTACCTGGAGTTTAGATGATTCATTTTTGTAGTGGATACTTAACTTTTATATGAGGAAAATGCAAGAGAAGCCAGCACAGCATTAAATGAACTATAGTTGCAGCATTAAATGAACTACAGTACAGTAATAATGTGGAATGCTCAGATCCTTGCCATCGCACAGGGTTGGATTCATGAAGGCTCTATTGACTCATAAGTGAGGAGACATGGAGGCCTGGGATTTCTCTCTCAGATTTTGGCATATCTAATTCAAATTTTAAGAGTAGATTGGGCATTCAGTGCTTGTTTAGTAATTGTTAGAAATGTGTATAGGGTTCTGCTTGAAAATTGACTATGATTTCTCCTGATGGTGTGGGTCTCAGAGAGCCATGTGGCTGTGCTGGTGCCTTGTCCTCATGTTTTCTTTCCCTGAAGCCCTTAAATGAATTTAGAAACCTTAGTATTAGATTGACTTCTACAGTAACCACTGAGACAAGGACAAACATTTTTGTTAAACTTTCATGTTTATGATGATTATTCTTTTGAAGAGATCCAGATTTTTGCGGGATTTATGTGGCCTACATGGAACTAAGTCTGTTATTTCAGCTTTTCTGGTAGATGATCCCAGTCGTTGAGGCTTTTTGGGCTACTCTGCCAAGCTTCTGTTTTCAAATGCATGTAACTTCTTATGAACCATTTTAAAATGAAGGTTTCTATGTATATGATTCCCAACCAGTTTTCGTGTCTACTTATTTCTGAATGATGCAAAAATGAAAAAAAAACTAAAAATACTGGTTTGATACTGTTGAAAAATAGTTTAAAGATAAAAATTGAGTATTTGCCTTATTCCCTCTGTGCCAGCCCATCATCAACCTCTCCTCTCTTTTTTGAGACTCTTTCCTCTTTTCCTCTCCAAGTAACCCACATCTGAATACAAAATGTGAAATGGCCCGACAGTCACATGCTATTAAAAATCTGTCAAACTTGAGGTTAGTCACCAGAAATCTTCTCCTCAGAGTGTCTGGAGGGAAAGAACAAATTGATTAATAATATTAGATAAGGATGAACTGTACTAATTCTTTAAAATTCTGGTTAAGATTTTTGTTCGTAATTTAGTTCTTGCTTGCAGAAACAAATAATAAAGGAAAGCCTTGCTCCTTACTGGAAGCCAGACATCCCTAGCTCATTCCAAAACAAACAAAAAATCTTGTAGGTCTTCTACTGTGTTTATAAACCGAGGATCAACTTGATTCTTTCAAAAAGATTCTTGCAGGACCTGTCTTGCACCTGGTCTAGATGAAGGTGTTTGACCCTTTCTACTCTTGTCACAAATATTGTAAAGCTATTTTGAAATGAATGAGAAAACTGTCTGAGCCTGGTAAACTTTGCCAATAGGTGCTGAAAGTCCTACCCTGGCGTTTCAGGTCTGAAAGGTTTGAAATCACTCTTGGTGGTTACCTCTTGTACTTTTCTGTACTGAACAGCATACTGTGTCTAATCAATATTTCTTCTGCTCCCTGAGGTTCTTAATTGACGTGCTCAGAAAACTTCAAGCTTTGTATTCCTAGAGGTACACCCTACAGAACCTCGCGTACACACAGGAATGCACATTAAAGGCCCCCTGCTTGCACCCCATCTGTCTGAGTTTATCACCGAGAATGACTGAGTGAGGTTTGCTTTACAACTCCAACTTCTGTGTGTAGCCACTCTCCCCTCTCTTTTGATTCTCCTGCTGGAGCTCAGGAGACAGGTTTTTACCTACAGCAGGTTTTACAGTGCACACCTGATTGTTGTGCCCGGCTTCTCCCTGCTCCTCTGTTCAAGAATTGCATACCTGATCTCATTTCTAGGAGGTGAAATTATGCCTAACCTGAAGCAGAATAATGTTATTTCCAGCGTCTCCTAAGATAATTTTTATTTTTAACAGAGTAGGGATCCTAACCAAGGTCACAGCCTGGGTGTGCTGGCTGCCGTACAAACATATTATGACAGTCACACTCCAGAGAAGGAGCTGTAACTCCTAAGAAGATGGCTCACTGTGCTTTAGGGTTTCTGTCCCTAAAGTCAAGTTTCAGTGCATTTGCTGAGATTGGTGAAGCAAGGCTGGTTTACACCTTCTGAGGACTCTGCTTAAGAACTCTCTTAAATTTGAGACTCTCAGTTTTAGTTGTTTAAAACAACAAAAATCTTGAGGATCTTGCAGGTATTTACACTGTAAATTTCTTGAAGTGAAATTGAATCATTTTCCACGATGTATCTGTTTTCTGAGCTGTACATATTCGAAAAGATCCTTCTACATAGCTGAAGC
The DNA here is from genome assembly GCA_013400655.1 of Mystacornis crossleyi. NCBI lineage: Eukaryota > Metazoa > Chordata > Aves > Passeriformes > Timaliidae > Mystacornis > Mystacornis crossleyi. Next base: position 37,674 of record VYZQ01023869.1, on the reverse strand, counting down.
CTGCTGTATGCTGTTTAAAACATTATGAGCCATGGGGTGAGGGCAAACTTATGGGAGAAACAAATACCTTTTGGGAAAAGGAGCCAAGTACATATTTCTGCTTCAAGGAATTACTACATGCTGCAGACTTAATGTTACAGTCATTTACCTTCCCCTTCACAGACTCTCCTTTCCAGTCTAGCTTCGAGTGCCCTACTGTTGCATCTCAAAAGTGTATCCAAACTTTTAGTAGTTTAGGGTAGTGCTCAGGACAAGCAGCTGGAGATGTCCCTCTGATGTTTTTTGCACGAGGTAGGGAATCCAGTCAGAATCAGAGGTGGCCAGAGGGGAAGCACAAAGCTTTCAAATCCTGGAATCCCTGCAGTGAGATTTCAATCACTGGTCTTAAATTTGAACAAACAAGTCAAAGACACTCCCTGTGAAGACCTTTTAATTTAATTAGACTTCCTCATGTGATTAAAACTGCCTTTGATATGGTTTATTAACAGTTTCAATCCCAAATTAACATTTTGCCATTATGAATTTGGACATCAGTCTCTGACCCTCCCTTTTTTTTTTTTTGTTAGGAAAAAGATCTCTCTTGTATTACATGTAAAGACTCAGCAAATGATAAAATTATGTTATCAACTGAAAAGTTTGCCTTTCTTTTTTTTCCCCCCAGTGTGGACACTGGAACATACAGAGACTATTAATTGAATAAGAACTGTGTCAATGCTTGTAAGACCCTTGTTATGAGGATTTCAATTGCTACTAATCTCTTCCAAAAAAATAAAAAAGAGGCAGTAGATAACTATCACAACAGGACCAAAGATGAAGTTATTGAAAAGCCAGAGAGTTAAAGTCTGAAGATCAGTGGTAAGCCCTAGCACAAGATTTATGCCCAGTCAGAATCTACATATTCTTGTAGTCCCAGGCATCTTGGTGAGATGCAGCAAAGAGGGCCAGGCACAAAGTCAAAATCAGATTAATTTCCTTTCATCTTCAAAAGTAGCATGACGTCAACTTCACCTTGAGCTAGAATTTGTCCTCTGATCTGATAAAATCATTATTTGCCAATAAAATATTGGACAATTCTGCTACCTGCTCCCCCACCCCTGCTGTGCACAGAGGCACTGTGTCTTCAGCTACAGCTCATGTGGAGCTGTACCTTGGTGTGAGAGCAGCTTTGATTGCAAGCAGAAGCTGCTGTGTTACCCGAGATGATACCTCTGATTAACTGGCTCATAGTTGTGGCCATAAAGGGCTTGACACCACAAATTAAGGGCAGTGTTTCGCTCTCCATCTTGAAATTGCTGCCATTTGCTGACGGCATCCCAGAACTAAACTTTACTTTTAGGAGTTGTCAATAGGAAGAATAATTAGGCTACTGTCATCAAGTGAGACTTAATAAAGTAAGTGCACCAAGGACTGATGGTCAGGCTGCTTTTCAATTAGAATTAGAGAAACAATTGTTACAGGTGTTCATCTCTCCACCTGCCTCATGTTTTCAAGTGCAGACCCTCATCACATGGAAAACACTCCCTCAGGCAGAACAGCTGACAGCAACTCTTTAATCTGCTCATTCTGATCCCAACAGCATTCTAAGTAAAGGGAAAAAAACAAGTGCTTTTGACCCTTGACAAACTGAGCTGCAATATTTACCAGGATTTAAAATTATTATCTTTTGAAGGATTTAAGTATGAGTAGATATTTATGTAAATGATGATTCTTCAATTTGTTTAATAGTGTTGGGTTTTTTCCCTTCCACCTCATTATTCATTTCACTATTTAGCTTGTGATATCCAGCTGTGATCCAGGCTTACAACCAGACAGTGTTTTTACTGAAGTTCAGTAACATTGTATCTAATAAGGTCCAATAATGATGTTTGTATTTTTCTGTACGTAAAACTTGTTTGAAATTAAATTGTATGCACAAGGTGGAATAAGTGACAGAGGAAAGTAATGACAAAGACAACCTGAATATATTCAGTGAAATAAGCAGTAAGATATGTTGGAAAATAAAGAAGACTTTTAACTACTGTAAATTACTGCTTAGAGAAAATGCCTTTCAAAGTTACTTTTAATATTTGTGGTGGGCCTATATATAAAGATTTTGTGACAAAACATACGTGTTACACATCAAACTGAATGTGTCCCCATATCCCAAATAATATCAGGCAGTATATCATATAGACAATGTGTGCCCAAAATAGAGTAATAGCTCTGAAATAGCTCATTTGTAACTGGTGGTGGTGTTATAACAGATTGCTGAGCTGTCATTTTGTGCTCTTTTACCTGAAAGGCAGGAATCTCTTTGGCCAAGCTGGCCTTGGAGTCGCAGAAACTGCAGCTCAGGAGATTGTGTGACAAATGCAGCTCCACAATATCTTTCAGTGAACTTCCAGTGGTGAGGCTGATCAGGGGCTTGAGCACTGCTGCTCATCTACTGTGCCCTGAGGTGGCCCCAGGCACTACATGCCCAGGCAGCGGATGCGTTCTGGATCTCGGTGAAACCTGACCACACCCTTTGCCTCATCCCTGTCCTCGTTCCGCACGTCAGTGGCGGCAACACTCTCTCAAGCACAAGCTCTTGCAGGTCTCCAGCATCACAAGACTTTGCAAACAGCGTTGCTCCTGGCTACTTGTGTAATTGCAATCAGGCACAGCCACGGTGCGTGCTCTGCTCTGATGTGTTCTAAATCTGATTTGGCTCTCTACACCGCTTAGCAGTGGATGCGCGGGGGCAAGGGGAGCAGGCCAGGTGGGATCTGTGCTGCTGTTCCAGGAGCCGGTCAGTGGGATATCGCCGTGATGTCCCAGGTCTAACAGCTGTGCTGAGCTGGCCAGCTACTTGGGTCATAATCCCGCCCAGTCATCACGGTTAACTTTTTGGTGAGGGTTTTTATTTTAATATCCAGTTTTGTAAAGTAACATGAATATTAATAGCAGCTGATTGTCATTGTACTAATGCAACCAGACCGCTTTTCAGTCACTTTTACCGGGAATATTTTCAAACTTTAGTTTTCAGAAAAACCCAAACTGCTGCTGCCCAGAGAGATAGGGAATACAACAGAGGATATGACCTTTCTGAATGTTTTCTTATCAGGCAGCGTAAGTACTGTATGTCCCACTAAGCTGCTTCAATAGAACCTTGTCAAGTTATCACATTACTCGACATGTTGCTGATAATGAATACATAAAAGCTTTAGATATTGAGGACTCGGAGGAAATAAATAAGATTTACTGAAAAACTGCTCAACATATATCCCAGGGCCATGTTTTTTTTTCTTTTTCCATGTGGATTGTGTGCTGCCTTTAGTCCCTTAGATAAATGGGATGATGCAAGAGTTTCAGCTTCTTGAAATGTAAAGTGCAGATGTGAGCAGATAAATGAAGAAAGTAAATGGTCATCTATCTCCATTGTGGAGAACTCAATCACATTGTAACCGTATCAGTCTTATTCTCCAAAAGTGCCTGATATTTCCCTTTTCTGCTACCACATGCTCCTCTAGCTCTGGTTGATATCTGCAATATCTTCTCTTGTCTTGTATTCTTACGAGTGTTGAGTGTTGGGGAAGAGTTCATATTCATCTTTGTAATTTTGCCTCAGATCCCTTCTGGTGACTTTGAGGAATTAAAGCAACAAACCCAAAAAACCAAAATGCAGCAGAGAGAACCAGGATCAACAGCATTAAAGCCCACGTGTCTCTGTGGTAGGAAGTGGCCTTCAGGCTTAGGAATCAAATAGCACTTGCTGAGAGGCTGCCCAGAGTTTCTCAGCTGGTCCCCTCCCCAGCAGGAGGGAGCACAGGGGGATAGGAAACTCCAGGCACTGTTCAAGAGGAATAAGGTGACTTACCCCCTCACTCCATTTCTGAAATGATGCACTGCTAGTCACGTGGCTTTGGAATGGTTTTGGTTATTTAATTCCACGTTTTACCTGAATCTGGAAGGCTGTATGTCTCCCATTTGTCCTGAAAACAGCCTGACACAGGCTGAGATTTCACGTTTGCTTTATTAACAGTCTCCCAGTACAGCTGGGCAATAAGAGCTGACAGTGTCAACATGATTTGTTGCAAATAAGCATCTGAACTTTGGATGCAGCTTTTGATAGCTATCAAGGATTTATTCAACAAGAACTGTTTATGTGCCTTTGACTGTAGAAGGTAAATTAATACCTTCTGAATCTGATCTCCACAAATTCTGACTTGGAAGAGCTGCAAAATTCATGACAGTTATCTTCTTAAATAAATACATAATCAAGTATTTTTAGTAATCTCTGCTTCAAAAATATGCATTCAGTTGCCAGTCTAATTCCTAATTTTTCATATTTAGATTAAATGGATCAACTCCTATAGAGAAGATGACTTTGAGATTTACTTCAAGTTTACTCATTTAGTAGACTACTGTATGCTTAACGCATAAAATAAGAAAACTATTATTTTCCCATTTAAAAATGACTCCAAGCACCTGCAATTTACTAACGTAAGAAAAGACACCTATGGAAGTTGTTCTTTATTTCCATCCAACGCCCCGAGTGCCACCCTTTCTCCAGAAGGCCGTGCTTTCGTTCTGGGCTCCTGTTGTAGATAAAGAGACATTCTTACAGCTGATATCTTGCCTGGTTGAGACTTTTTCTTGTGCTTAAAATCACCTCTTGTGTTTGACTGATCAGGAGGAAGTGGGAAGCACTGCTCTGGCACAGTGGCTCGCAGTGGCTGTAAGCAATGATATCTAACAATGCCCTGAGGAGCTAGTTAAAAAGTGCCTCTCACACTCAGGGAAGAGCTTTAATGGAGCTGCATTAGAAAGCTGTCAGTTGCTTGTTGGGCAAAACAGACTTTTTTTGTGCCGTAAGGATTATTGAAGCATTTGTTACACAGTAATTTGGAAATCATAATAAAACATTTCTAATTTCACTTCCCCTGGCAAACAGCTAATGGATCTAGTGCACAGGAAGCGCAGACAGCATGCTATAGAGCCACGGAATCTTGTTCATACTCCTAATTGGGAGGGCAGGGGATAGAAGCTGTAGCTATTTTTTTCTAAGGGTCCTTCCGAGAAACAGGATTTTCAAAGGCAGAGGTAGGAAATAACTCGGTAACTTTTCCACTTGCCTTAACCTCTTGGTATGCCTGTACAAATACATTTTAGCGTTCATCAGCATTTAACGTGTCATTTGAAGTGTCAGAACTCTAGTAGGTGACTTACATGTTGTCCGTGAGAGAAACCCTAGTGAAATGGTAACAGATGAATAGAGATTAGATTTTACAAAGTCCTAAGAGGGTGGCTGGCAAGAAGTGCTTTGTAGAGGACATTGTTCAGCGACTCTCTGCAGGCCAACGTCTTACACGGTCAGAGAGAAATGAGTGACACTTAAAAATGAAAAGAAAAAGTTATTAATTTTTCCAAATTGTCTCTCTGTACTGGTTAACCTGTCTCTTTACCACGTTATGATCTTGGTCATGATTTTTCTCTGGAACTGGAGAAGTAGAAATGTGATCTGTGCACAAGCTTTTTGTAGCTATGATGGAGCTGATGTTGGATATTTTTAAGTCCAGCTACCCAAAGATTAATTTTGATATTCTTCACTTAAACTTTAAATGCAGATCTATAATTAAAAAAAAAATCCAAAAAACTAATACCACCACACCATAAATATTCACAAAAAAAATACACATCAAAATATGGAGACAGTAATGAAGTGTGATGGTTTGCTGAATTTCAACCTTAAGTCATGGTTAAACCTGATCACATATGACTGAAAATGTCAACTGTTATTTTTTTTTGTCTGAATTTTTGTGGAATTGGCATTCCCACTCACCCAAAATGTCACAGGCCTAAGGATATAGTAATGATGAAAGTGAATTAGAGAGCTCATAAATCTTTGGAATGGATTTGCATTTGGAAATCCAGAACACTTAGCTGCATCTGAGCAGAAGCTGGTACACCCAAAAATTACAGTAA
>VYZQ01023869.1:4853-31688 GCA_013400655.1 Mystacornis crossleyi | reverse complement strand
CCAACCCCAAAATGAAAGCGCCCTAACTCTGGAAGATATTTTTAAAAATAGTAATATACATATCTTTTTTTTTTTTTTCCTTTGGTTGGCTAAGAAAAAATTGATTTGTTGCACCATATAGTCCGAAAGATATTTGCATGCAAACTTGCTTCCTTGAATTTTGTGACCAAGATGAAAATTATCTTATGTTTTCCATCTATCCCACAGACTGGAACAATTCTTGATCAGCTGGGGCTTACGTTGTTCAAGCCTGGATATTCGGTGAGCTGTAGTACAGTTTGAGTCATAGATTTGAGCATGGAAAACTCTGGACAGCATGATTTTAGCTAAGGAGGACAGGAACCCTTAGCTTCAAAGGGAAAAGCATAAGTACCTAAGATTAAATCTCTAAAAAGCAGTCCATGGTATAAGGGACAAAATTAAAATCTGAGACTGGGAATCCTACAATTTCTGACCGATACAAAATGGCTGCTGTAGAAGAGGCTTTAATGTATTTTAGATTCAGAGGTTTTCAGAAAATTTTGTCATTCAGATTGCAGTCCATATATTTCAGTTCCAAGAATTCCAAGAAAGTTAGACTTGAGAAACTTGAAATTATTCTCTTTCCCCACTTACTTATGATTCTATGTCAAATATAAAAATGAAACACAGTGTTGGATGCATTTATTTGTTCTGGTATTTTCAATATATGCTGTTAAACACTGGCTGTTAAGCTAACAGTGCAACATGTGACAGAATCCAGGAAAATGGAGAATGAGAAGGAAGTCTGGACAGAAAAGATCAAATGCCTGATTTTATTTTTGAATAGCAGCACACATAAGAGATTTCTTTAAGAGACCATTGTGGCAGAGAGGAGGAGGAGAGGAAGATAGGAGGCCCTGGAAGAAAGTGGAATCAAGTTTCTGAAAACTGCAGCCTTTACAAAGGATGTCCTTTAGATACAAATAACATGCAGGTTTATAAAAGAGAGAAGTGGGTTTAGAATTAGGAACTCGGAATACCAGTGAGCGTCCAACAATGAATCTTAGCAAAGAAAAATACCTGTTGCTGTAGGAGCTCCAGTCGTGCCTTGAAAGTACAATGGAGAAAGGACAGAAGCGAAAAGACAACTATTCTTCTTTCTATTCAGGAAAGGACTGGCTTTCCCTTCTGGCAACTGTCATCTCAGTTTGTGCAGTGTAGCCCTTCATGAGACCTGGAAGGATGCTTGATGGTAAACTGTCTTCAAGAAAGAACAGTTCATTACAAAAAGCTTTAGAATTTGGGCCTCCTTAACAGCCTTTCAGATAAAAGGGACAGACCAGTCTTTCTTACATGATTTAAGTAAGAGTGTGATCACTGAATAGATCTGCAGGATGGCAACAAGGACAGAGATTTATATAAGAGCTTTAAGAACAGAGGTTTATAATTAATTAGTCAGCGGTGAATCGGTGGAGCATTGGGAAGGAGAAGTAAAGGAGAGACCCACAGTGCTGCTTGCAGGTTAGTCTGAAGTGAAAGCTCTTGGGGTGTGGGCCAGACTGACAGAGTTCTGCTAAAAGGAAAGAAAAAGCATTAACCTGTGTTCATGCCTGGATTTAATTCCACAAGACACTGCAGGACCTAAAGCAAACCAGTTGGGACCTAAGGTACATCAAGTAACATTTAACCAGTTGTATGTTCTTTTTATGACTTCTGTTTGTGAGGGAGATAAATGCATGTCTTAGGCAATAAAACATTTCCCCTGATTATAGCAAATGGTGTTTCTTTTCCCTCGTGGGATGTAATAGGAATATCAATGTTTTATATCTCTTATTAAAAAAGCCCAAGTTTGATAAAAAATGAAACACATTTAGTAGAGTTGTTATCCCAGGTAAGGAAAAGTACCATTATACAGTCACAGGCACAGAACTGTGAGTGCAGCAGATGCACTTACTGTGGATCCAACCAACTTCTGCGTACGGCACCCGAAACCCAGACAAGCCTGGAAAGAAAGGCGAGTGACCAGGCTTTCATACAGACCAATAAATCTCTAAGCTAAGTCAGGTGATCCCTTTTATCAAAAAGAAAAACGGTCTGGATAAATGCAGAAAATGTATTTTTAAATTGGGACACAGTTATGTAAGGGGAGGGGTAAAGAAGAAAGCATCTAAGGGAGTGAGAAAACAGAAAAGAACCAGCTCAGGAGAATAATCCTGGGAAGTGTGTCCAATTTTTCTAACATTTCTAATCACTAGGTTCTCCACAGTTGTGTGGGCATCTGTGAAAGTAGAATTGGTCCCCAATAGAGTTTGAATAGTGTGCTGAGCAGATGTTTTATTTCAGAAATGTAAATATGTAAAACGGTTATGCCAAAATATTTTCTTTGATGTGGGATAATAATATCAAAAGAAAGGGTGAGGCAAGCTTGCCTTTCCCTTCTGTGTAGCGAGCTGCAGTTCTGCATTTAGTTGTAGGGTTTCTGGGGGAAACCTTTTCCAAGCCTGCAGTTTTCAGGGAGTGAGTTCTTTTCCCTTTCCGTGTTGTGGCAAAACCAGACTCTCCCAGTGTTTGCTTCCTGTCTGTACAGCAAAGATCCCTGTGCTTGTGCAGCCAAAATCCTGCCAGCTGGGTAGTTCACTCTGCAGGAGGAAGGCTCTCCTTTAGAGGAGGTTTCCCAAACCAGTCCCTCTGGGTGGTTTGGAGTCAAGGTCCTACTCCAGCATACACACCTGCAAGTGGAAGGCTCTCATCACCAGCCTGCTGTGCTGGCGCTTCTGGACATTTTGTCTCGGGCTTTAACAAGCAGGCATTTTCAGAAAAAGGCAGTGAAGAATTGCCAGTGGATCTCCATGAAGACAGCTCTCTAACACCCTAGAAATATCGTCTCTCATTGCATGAGAAAATAAGAAATTTTCTCTGTGCTTCTAGAGGTGCATGTGCTATGTTTGACAAGTTCTGCATATTCCTTAACTTCCCAGTTCTGCTACCAGACTGTCTCCTGCTGCTTCCCAGGACACTGCTTCCCAAACACCTGATTGCAATATGCAGCTAGGAGCAGAGGTTTTGTGTATTGTGAGGCTCCCTACTTCTGAATAGAGGGGTTTAGTGTGGTTTGAACTGGGATTTCACTTCAAAATTATGGCAGAATAGTTTTCACAGTTAATTCTTGTGAAATGAGATGTGTTGTAGTGGGGGTTTTTGTTTATTTGTTTGGGTTTTTGTTGTTGTGATTTTTTTTTTTGGTAGAACTGCATTTATAGTAGGCATGGAGGAATTTTTTTAAAAATAGCGTATTAGTTCAGTATTGAAAGAGAGCATGACAGAGTTTGGTTAGAGGCTGACTGGGACGAAGCACATGCAAAGGGTTGAGAGCTGGGCTGATGGCAGCCAGCTCAGGTTTGGCATTTCATGATGATGGTGCCCTTCAGACCTGCCTTGGGAGGAGTCCAGCAGGCTGTAAGAAGTCTAAGCCTGCCAGTGCTTTCTCTGTATTGCTTTTTAAGGTCTAAAGTACAATACAGTTTATATTAAAAATTGGATGTAATCTGTATTTTATGGAATATGCATGAAGTTCAAGGAACAGATTTCAGGCTTTGTGCATTGGCATGATTTATTTTATTTCATGTTTTACGTATGCATAGAATTTGGTGTATTGGGGTTTTACATGTGTGCAAGTTTACATTAACTATAAATGTGACCTCAGAGTGTTTATATGCAATGTACTGAAGCTTCTCAAGTTGACAATTACCAGGATGTTTCTCGTGCTATGCTACAATTGAGAATCACAATTCCTACAAGCTAAATTTGTGTAAAACTTGTTTATCTAGATTTACAAACCAGCTCGCTGAGCTTATCTCTTGTCATGTTTTCTGCTATGCCAGTTGGAAATTGTTCGTTGGCAAAATTCACGTCTTTTCTAAGAAGTCTGTCTTCCATTTTTGTGAAAGTGAATAATTGCTTCCTGAAGATTAATCCTACAAATGTTTATATTCAGTAAAGTCACTTCTGACCTCTAGTTTCATGGGATTTTGCCAGTAAAAATTGGAAAACCTTATAGAACTTGAAAATCCTGTAGAAGAAACCACAAGAATAAATTTTAACATCTAGAGATGACACAGTTATGCAGAAGTATGGAGACTGGGCTTTTTTTGTTATATTATTAAATGCTTAAAGTTTTGCTCAGCTTCATCCCTCCCCTCCAAATTCTAGAACCGAGCTAAACTAAATTTTATTGTATTTTTTAAAATACTGTGTTTTAATGTACATCATAATTTTCAAGTGGTCTAACCTCCCCCTGAAATACTAGTCCCCTAAACTGTGAGTGTGATAACAGGCATTCTAAGAGAACACACCCTAAACTGAAGGTTAACTGTATTTTACTATACACAGTTTGCAGGGGATTGTTTTTGTATTTCAAAAGATAACCCCATTTGTTAGCATTTTTGCACATTTAAATAGCTGCAAGAGTCTGGGTGACAAAACCCAGCCCTTTTAGCCATATTAATTTCTTACAACGTCCTTGAAAGTGCTTTGTAAAATATTTACAGAATAAAAGGAATGTAATATTTTTACAGGGTGACCGAGCCTCTAGAATTCACCAGGACTGCTTAAAGTCTGAAACTCTGCCTTCACACTGTGCACGTATCTATAAATGCCAAAACAATGCAGGAGACCGCCTGTGACATCGTGGCAGTGCCGCAGCTACGGCAATAAAGTCACATCAGAGATCGGAGGCTCGGAGGTGCCGTTGCAGCCACGTCAGAATCACGACAGATAATGGCCCATCTGCAGGCACAGCACACCACAGACACTTCACGTTCATGATGTGGCACACTCACCTTATTAGGATGATCACAGACAAGCCACAGCATCATTATGTACCCTCTGGTAAAATTTTAGTTGCATCGCATAGTACTCATGTCATCCTATGGATTAGAAGATTTTACTTTAATTTTTGTTCCTCTGTAAATAGAGTCAAAGTGCCAGGTAGGAATATCCTCCTGTATAAATCTGTTGTATTACATGTCAGTTCTGGTTAGGTTTGCAGAAGAGACATTTCTATTTCAAGAAGTTTACAGAATACTATCGTGATTTTTTTTTTTGTTCTGCCTCCATTTAGATTTTTTTGTTTGTTTGTTTAAAAGGGGAAAAAAACCCCTCAGAGCAAAATATGTTATCAGAAATTGCACATATTATAATCACTGGCATTGAAGTATAATCACTGGTATAACATTGTCATTTTGCAATTTTCTTCAGAAATTAGAACTAACAGTGCTATATCTAAACATTTTGCATGTTTATTAAAAATTAAAATATACTATTGTTTTTTCCTTAGAGATCTTTTAAAACATTTGTCATTGGAGAGTGCCCACCAGAATGTTTGGTGTTTTAATGGCAGTGGAACTTTCACTGTTACAGGTTCTGGAATACCAGTATGACTAATATTGGAACCACACACATTCAATGTAATTTAGAATTGGATCATCCTTTATTTTTTTTTAAGTGCACGCAAAGATGAAATATCTCCACACAAGGTGTCTACAATGTACTCTGTCTCACAGTGTCCATTTGCTACAGGATATGTGATATCTATGGATCAAGCATTGTTTTTTTTCAGCCTGGGGTTTTCTTTTTGCCTTGCGATGATTTTATATCAATCTGTGGCTGAAATTTTAGGAATTCAAGTTTCTTTGAGAAATCAGGATAAAACTAGATTTTCCTGTTTTTCAGTACAGCTACTGCACAGAAAGTTATCCAAGCAGAGCAGGATGTACAGATTCAGAGCTAGAAGTGCATTGAAACACTGAGTTGATAAGAGGAGACAGAAAGCATGTCTTTTCTGGTTTTTAATTCATGTTGAAAACTTGACAGTCACAAGCTGAAGCTGGAAATTTAAAATATCACGTTTGACCCACTAGAGTTCCAGCAGGCACCTCACCAAACCTGTGGGCCACCCACTTTAAGGATCAGCTGTACCTTATCCTTCCTGAGAAAGGCAACATTTGTTTTCCAATAGGATTTTTTTTTGTGCTGACTGCATAAAATGAAACACAATTTCCCTGTCAAAGTCACAGAGAGTTGAGAAAAACAGTGATAGCTTTTGTATAAGGTTTCCAAATCTTCCTAAAATTGTAAACCAGCTCTGCATGTCTGTTAGAGCGCCACAGGACAGGGTAAAAAATTCCTAGAGAAAGGTCATCCTTCTTTACTGAATTGCACAGGTCTTGGAAGTCATTCTGTAGAAGCCGATTGCTTTGTGTGGAACCCAATTTGTGGTGTCGCTCTTTAAATCCTGAAGGATTTTCCATGAAGTTCGTTGTTCAGTGCGAAGAGTGTGCGGGTTGCTCTCGCCCCACGCTCTGTTTCCCCATTAATGACTGGGTTTTCACAGCCCTTGCATCCGTCCCAAGGGAGGAGCTCGTGGGAACCAGGGGGCAGGTCATTCTCAGCGACAGGCTCCTGGCTCGGCATCCCGCTCCTGCCAGAAATCCGTCTGAGCCTGAATCTGGCAAAGGTTAGGAAGCAGCGTTAAATGCACCTCTTTGTTCCAGGCTTCCACTAACGGCAGGCACAGGAATTTCACTTGGCAATCGGTATCCTGGCTACCCTTTTCAGGGTCCTTCTGTAGCTGTTTCAATAGCTGGGAGGGGCAGGGAGCAGTTTCTGTGGTGGTTTCAATCAGAGGTGCATTATGTAAAATGTGCCCAGGTACTGCGATAATTTCCCTCGACGATTTAAATCTCTGTGTGTGTACATATGTAATATCGCTTGACTGGTTTATAATTTAGTTTAAAAATAGAGCATTTAGTTTATATAATTTTAGAAAAGTATAAAGCCTGAAAAATAGGCAGTGGAATAAGATCTGTGTGTAGGAGCAGTTTGCAGACTTTTTATCATGGTGTGTTTTCCTTTATTACTTTGGATAAGTGCTATAACTCTAAAGTAAGGAGAGAGTAGATATTTTTGAAAACAAAATTTATTGTTTTGCCTCAAGAACAAATGTGAGAACTGGGCATTTCATGTCGATTCCCCTTTATTTCCCTTTACAGAATATGCTCTGGATTTAGATGCTAACTTCTGTAGTCAAAACGTGTTAAAGTTTCTGCACAGGGCAGATTTTCCTGTGGGTTGAAACACAGTAGCATTTCAATACTGGACAAAAGCTCTGAGGGTGCCAGCCCTGCCTTGGGCATTAGCTAATTCCACTGCCAGGAGGAGTGCTGCTTTAGCCCTTTTCAGCAGGGAGATGATGTCTAATCCAGCAGGCAAGAGAGCACTGCCTGTAGGAAATTTGCTACAATGCAGAGTACATCGGGGTCTAGGCATTAAAACAGACCCTCATGGAGCAGCACTTCCAAGTTCTGAGCGATTTTGTCAGTTATATTATTATTTGCTTGTATTTCACAACTGCTGGGTTCTGTTACCTGTGCACTTAGTGCTTTCACCTCAAAAGCTGCTGCCGCTGAAGCCAATGCGAGTTACTTTTGCATATTGTTGTTGCTTGCTTACTCTGCTGTCACTTTGGCGCATTAAAAGGTGTTCGTGCATGAGCAGCACTTGTTCTATTGCCCTGCACGTGTGTTTGTCAGCGTAAAGCCCTCTGACCAAACACCGTGAGCGCTGAGAATAACACCCCAGTCCATATCTCTGGCTAGATAGGAGTCTTACCATTCCACATTCCCCAGTGTGCCTATGCAGCAATAACTGGATAATTCCTCACAGCTCCTGTGGCTGGACAAGATACTGAAGAGAGAGTGGAGAAGGAGAGGGATGAGACAAAGAAAGGGACTTTAATACTGCTGGTGTTGGCAGAGAGAAAATGCCGCAGGTAGTGCTGTAAGACAGAGGTCAGACAAACAGGAGAAGTGCTTAAAATTTCCATGGTGCTGAAGAACTTTGTTGCTTGAACTTTGCTGTACGGGTAATGGAAAAGCCAAGTAGGAAGGAATGTGTCTGGGTGGCAGGGAGTTGACATGTCTGAAGTGACAAGTGAGCAGCTAAGTTAGTGTTTTGATCACTGAGGGCAAATGGAACCAATTTTGTTTTTTCTAAAGTTACAGGGAAATTCTTTGGAAAAAAGCGCATCTCCTGCAACTCCTTTTCCAGCTTAAATCATAAAAGACATCAGAGAACAGGTCCTTGTATTGTACTATTTCCAACATAACTTAAACTACAGAACATTCGTGTAAGTGACAAATCCTCATGAGAGGATTGTGGCAAAATTGTTCAGAATCAAGTATCTTTCAATGTCTTTAATCTTGAAACATTCACCCATCAAGACACAACTGCTGAAATCCCAATTTCTCACCATGCTTGAAGCTTTTTTTAAAGAGCATTTTCTTTCACATTCTACTGTTGTTTCAACAGCTTTTTTGTGAACGTTACCTTGTCCTTGCATCACAAGAGAATTCTTTGCCTGACTCCCCAAAAACATCCCTTCCCAGAGTTTCATCCCATTCCTACTGAGTCCAGGTACTCCAAGGATCACCACGTGAGAATAACACGGTGCGGGTGGTCGGTGGCGAGGCTGCCGCATTATCCCAAAAACGTCCGTAGCGAGGAATCGCTCGGGCGGTGCTGTTTGGCACGCATGCTGGCTGACTTTCTCAGCCGTGCTGATGGAGGCACAAAACACACGCTCACACTGAGCTGGATAGCTCAGGCGTCACCAGAGGCAAAGAGCCACGAGGGGCTCTTCGTGTAGAGTTCCAAAGGGTTTATTGCCAAACCACAGCAAAGCTGTCCGCAGATGAAAAGAGGCCGAACTAAAAGCTGTGACAAACGTATATAGGGGTACAGAGAGGAGGCGGGCAGAGCACCATAACCAATGGTCTGAGGGTACAGGGGCGGAGAGAAGGGGGGTTGATCTAACAACAACCAGCCCGGAGAAGCAAGGGGCGGAGTGGGGGACCAGCAACCAATGAGGCAAAAGGGGAAGGGAGAATTTACTGGATTACAACCTTTTAAGGGTAAAAGGGGCGTGTGGCCAACGGGCCAACCAGACAGGCCAAATCTGCATAGAACCACAAAGCCTAATGGGGAAGGCTTCTCACCCTGGCTCAGGGCGTGATCCTAAACTGTGGAACTGGCCCACCAACAGGCTTCTCTTGCACTTCTGGTCTTTGGCCCCTTGGCCATCACAGCTGCTGGTTCAGCCGCTGCAACATGAGAGACTACTTATTTTAGTCTGTGCTTGTCAAAGATGGTGTGCCCAGTCCTCCTGAGTTAAATTCGTGATCACATTTGCCCCCAGGCTGTGCTATCCTGGGTTTTTCTGAGGAAGAAAGCTTCGAGTCCAGGATAAGGGATTTCTGTAAAGGATCCCAGGTGTTTAGCAACCAGCAGCTGGGACGTTTCTTACTACATTACTCACCACTGGCTCACGCCTTGTTAAAGGCAGAATACGGTTCAAACTCTCTGCCAAGACTTTTAAACCTTTCCGTTGACATCTGTTGGCTGCTTTGGGAATGTGTTTTCCTGTGCGAGCGAGTGGGATCTTTCATTCTGCACTGTCACAAGGAGACAGGAATCAGACTGGGAGCCTTGTGGCTCTAGGAGGCAAAAACTTCAGGAGGGCCTGGTGAGAACTGCAGGACGCTTGGCTGGGCTGGCACTGGCCCTTCCACAGAATGGCTCAGCAAAGTGCTAATCTGCTCCTTGTCGGAGGAAGGAAGATAGAGAGAGACATGGGTGTGTTGTCATTGTGTCTACCTACCTGAGTTAGCAAAGCACAGTGACAGATATTCCGAAATGGCAATACTTCTTTTTCACAAATTTCAAAGAAGTTGGGGGAGTTTCTTCTTTTTAATTCACCAGTACCTGTTTTAAGTTGCTTCTTTTACTAATTCTTTTGCTGGCTAAGAGTGGCAACAAAGCTTTTTACATAAAGCAAGCTGTCTTGCGATGTGATTTTTACTTCTTCTGAGTTACATATTTAAATTATTAATAAGTGTTATGAATTAAGATAATTGAAACATTTCATCACTACATATTTAATCCTAGATTTGAGATGGACCCTGGGGGAAAAATCACATCGCAAGACAGCTTGCTTTATGTAAAGTTTACATCCAGACCTAATAGCATAAACACATCCTTGCTTTAATTGTCAGAAGGTAGTTTCATAATTTGTTTTAGTGAGTCTTCAGTTATACACACATTTAGCAACCTCTTTTATTTGATCAAAGATTATATGTGTGACAATGCAATTTTCTTGTTACATGCATTCCTATCCTCTTCAATTTCATATCATTTCTGTAGGATCTCAGTCTAAAGGATTTTTTTTCCCCTTATCATTCTTTTGGCTTAATTTTGCTGTGGAAAATCAGGCTCTGTGCTCTTTTTGTTTCATACCCTGTCATTTAGGATCAGACAACAATAATTCTGGAATTGGAATGTGCTTTCTGTTATCTGGCTGATTTTGATGGATTGTCATGCATTGGTTTGACTTTGCAGGAGTTGAACGTAGCATTCAAATGTTTTGAGCAGTTAACTGAACAAACATGCAAGGGGAACTAGAGAGAAAGGTCACCGGCACAGTGTTTGGTGAACAAAGCTTTGCAGGTTTTCTTTTTTTGTTGTTGTTGTTTGTGGGTTTGTTGGTTGGGTTTTGTTTTTTTTTTCCTTAACTTGAGAAAAGCTTTGAAATAGTGTATTGTAACACAGTTTGCAGATCGCTGAATTATGTACTGTACACATGGTTAACGATTTATGGGGCCATGAGTTGTTTAATCAGGTAATGCATATGCTTTGTACAACAAGCAAACAGATGAAAACTCTGAATGGAAGAAATTGTTCATCCTTTGAATGACACACATTATATGCTGTGTTATCAGAAAATAATATGACTTTTTCCAGCCAAAAGCTGTCACTTGCAGTGGTCATTGTCTCACCTAAAGACATCAATTAAACATAAAAGTGTAATAAACAGCGACTTTCATTTGGGGTGTGCTAAACAAGTGCAAGGCAGAATAGAGAAACCTCAGGTCTCTGGCATTAGGGTCTTGTGTTGTCATTGCTGTGAATTTTGGTTTCTTTGCAGAAAGGACACAGCCTACGACAAGGCACTTGGTTTTAATGCTGAAACTGAAATGTGTTCTTGCTGTAGAGATTTTAACCCTAATGAATGGGAAGTGGCAGGTAGCTGTAGCAATGTGTTGCAGCATAGGATATAAAGGGTAAGGATAACCCAGGAAAAAGCATTGTACTCGTCACAACAGACTGGGCTTTTTTGCAGTGTTGGCACAGCACTCAGCACACTGGGGCTCCTGTTTTGGGTTGAGCTGTGTTGGTTACATAAAAATAAAAGAAATAAAAAAGGAAAAAAGAGAATGACATGCGTGATGAGGTAGGAAAGTAAAGGGACCCGTTAGAGGGAAACAAAGATAAGGTGCAGATGGGGGAATCAAAGCAAGTCTCAGAAAAGAGATGTAATTTGAGGATGAATTTTAAACTTCCTGTACTGGGGAAAAGCCCTAATCTTCAAAACTGTGTAGACACTGACAGAAAGTGGGGAGTAGAAAGTTAAGATCAACTCTGACTCTGCTAGAGAGAGGAAGTGGAGGGGAGATCTCATTGCAATCTACAGCTTCCTCATGGAGGGAGGAGGAGGGGCGGGCACTGATCTCTTCTCTCTGGTACGTAGATACAAGACCCAAGGGGATGGCCTGAAGTTGTGTCAGGGGAGGTTGAGGTCGGACATTAGAAAAAGGTTCCTCACCCAGAGGGTGGCTGGGCACTGGCACAGGCTCCCCAGGGCAGTGGTCAGCACCAAGCCTGACAGAGCTCAAGAAGCATTTGGACAATGATCTCAGGCACATGGTGTGACTCCTGGGGTGTCCCGTGCAGGGCCAGGAGCTGGACTTAGACAGTCCTTGTGCGGCCCTTCCCAATCCAAGTTATTCTATGATTCTGCTACAAAAGGCCCTGTCTTTTGACATGAGAGTGGTGGACGTGGAGGAACAGGGTCTTGTCCCACTTAGTATCTTTCAGTGTCCATCCCAGCAACCAGAGCCACAGATCAGATCAGACAGGAATGACAAGAAGTCCTTTCAGAGTAAAAGCAGAGGCGTTGTGTCACAAAGGCATCCCTAAAGGAAATAAAGCATTGTGACAGGCCTGGACCTTTCAATGTACCCTAGAAGAGTGCTCCAGTGGACCCTTGAGGGATGATCACACTCAAGAGCCATGGATATAACTAGGCGCTCAGCCTTCTACAAGCTGAGGCAGTCTGAAAGGCATGTTCTAGATGTGAGTAATGTAGCCAGAGCCCTGCTGAGCACTTGTGCTCGTGTAGAAGGCTAGAAAGCTGCACTGAAGTGACTGCCTGTCACACGTAGCAGGGATGATATGCTGCCTCTTCAGACATGCGTTCTTTCCCCTCTCCTCAAAGCCTGAGGACAGTGCCGAGGTTTCTCGAGTCGCTGCTCAAGCAGGCTGTGTGCCCTGCTGGGTGAGCGGGAGATGAGAGGGGGCAGTGCAGACAGGCACTGGAGCCTTCTCACGCTGCAGAGTCCCCTCCATGCTCAGGTTCCTGGGCTCTGCCGTGTGCCCTGTGCCTTTCGGTGAGCAGCTCTGGCTCCTGCCAGTGTCCTTTCCGGTCGGGTTTTTCTCTGAAACCTGGAATGCTGTCTGGGAAGAGAGGGAGATGGCCCAGCCCGTCAGAATGGCATTGCTGCATGTGTATTCCTGGAATGGCTAGGCTCCCTTTATGTTCTTCCTAGAGTTGGGATTATTTTTTTTTTTTTTTTCACTTCTGAGAAAGGATCTAGCTTTGAAATTTTCCCTGATTATGAAGAAGCACAAGTCTTCCTTCATGTTTCCAGCATCTGACTTCAACAAAAGTCCCCTAAGGTTTTCTAGTTACAAATTGGACTTCTGTGAATAACGGTGACTCAAATATTCCAAAGCAATTTTAATATTCCCTATATCCATCAAAGTACTGCAGCTAGGTCTGTGCAACTAGCTTCAGAAAGCCATGTGAAAATGCAAATGTTTGCTTTCTCAACCAGAACTGAAAAATACTAAGCATTTCTAAAGGAGAAACAGAACAGTATGTTCTACTTTCCTTATGTATTTTATAAAAAATGCATATATAAAAACGAATATAAATTCTTTTAGGAGAAATTGTTTCATAAAAGAAACATGAGTTTGCTTTGGCAAAGATGCTTATGATTTATGGTTCATTCTGTAAACTTGGCCAAACAATTTCCTTCTCCTTTATGATTGGATAGCAGAGCTGTCGGGGGCAGGGAGTTACAGGATGGCATCTGTTCTTAGAGCAAGAGAATTATGTTTATTCATGATTAGTTTATGCAGAAAATGCATCAAAGAGTTTATTTGAATTTTTGATAAATTTGCCTTGTAGAAAAGAAATATTTTTCTTAATTGGACCTTATAGGAAAAATCCCAGTAATGGCAAAGGCAAATGAGAAATAATCTGAATTTAAAGAGGCATTTTTTTCAGAACCACTAGTGCTCAAAGTAGGGTGAGGCCACTGTCTTTGCACTTTTTAATAAAATTGTGGCTTTTCTTCTCCCCTTTATTTCCATATGCATATTCTGTGGTAGTACAGTAATGGTTTAACATGTAGGTTCTTCATGTGTCTTTACTGAAAGCAGGAGATAAGTTTATCAGTATCATGCTCAGTAGCCTTCTTTCCCTGGTTGCTTTTTAGTACTGAATGAGGTTTTTTTAAATGCCACCAACCATGCCAGTTTTCCATATTTTTCACTCTATGTAAATTTTTGCAGAGAGGTAGGGAGAGCAAGTGAAAGATTGACACTGGTATCTCCTGAAATGTTCTCTGTTTTTTTTTTTTTTAAGCAGCTCAATTTTCCTATAGCGTTGCCAAAAACCTAACAGATGATGTTTTCAGGATCAGAGACAGGAGATTGAAATGTTGCTAATGTCTGTAGCACTTAAGTCATAGAATTCTGTAAAGAAATGTGCCATGATTGATCTGATTAATCTTTTAGATGGGTGGTGAGAGAGAAAGAAGCTTCTCCACCATGCGGAATTTTTATATTTATATAACTGCTTTTTAGATGCTGAGCTTGGGTGTCCTTGTAATATCCTGACACGGGTGACTTGTACTCAGCAATTCCAGCTGAATTGAGTGCTCTGCGTCAGAAAGGAAAAGTTTTCCATCTGACTATAATAGAAACGTTTTTTGCAATTCTCTCGCAGGAGCAAAGTCCTGTGGGATCCTCTGGGGAATGTAAAGCAGTGTGGAACATGGGCATGCTGTCACTGTGCAGAACCTGTCCCCTTGCTGCAAGAGGGGTCTCCACCTCAACCCAAATTGAGGGGTCGTGGCCAAAAAAAGCTTCAGGTTATATCTCATCATTCTCAAGATTAACTGGAATTTTGGATGAACACAGATGTTGTAGCTGAGCGGGAGAAACTCTCATCCAACTGGCATTTACCCTCCCATCCTGATCTGCAGCAGATTTGTGAGTCAGCCTTCATTCAGCCTAACAAAGCTACAGGACCTGGTGCTTGTGCCGAAGGATTCCGGTCCTTCCCCAGCTTCTCACGGCTGTGCTGATGAGGAGAGCAGGTGCACCTTTTCCTGGTGCCACCAGTCATGACAATTGCTGCAGAAATTCTGGTTTCTCTTTGAAACTCACATGAGCAATTACCTGCTGGTTATCTCACGCAGAATTGGGTCTTTCCAGCCCTGTCTTTCAGCTTCAAAGGTGCAATACTCGATAAGTGGAGCTAAAGACATTTTCCTTTTCATGTAAATTCTTGTAAGTTCTCAGTCTCTCTGGGCAGGAAGCAGAGGGCAGTATTAATGTGTCTGTGTAGACACACATACAAGCAATTCATTGTTTCCTTAGCAAGAGCACGGAGCTTTAGCAAGGATATAAAAAAGCCAACATATAACGCACTGCAACCGAGGAGAAGAACTGGTCAGGTATTGCAATAATATAGTTTTATTTTGGCAGGAAATTGACTTAGAAAAAAGATAATTCTGCTGTTCTCTAAACTAGATAAAGAGCAACAAATTATTTTTTACCAAAATTTTGAAAATTCCAAACGTTTGATCAAGTCTATTTGGACTTCTCTCTTCGGGAACCTGCTAAGTGAACACTTGGAACAAAGTGTGTGAATAATAGACTTCCATAGGGTTTGTGTTCCAACTGTTATTTGTTCAGTGCCTATAATGCTGCACAGAACTTAAAGAACATGTAGTACTACAATTAATTATATCATGTTGGAATAAATAATTTCCTAAATACACACTCTGTCATGGTGACCACTGATAAGGAATTTAATTTGAAACCCAGCTCTTGGCTTCTGAAAATCAGCTTTAACTAAATTGTCGCAGTCATTACATGTTGTAAAGCCTCTATATTTCACACTTCATTTTCTATCCAAATGGATGACAGCCTACTTCAAAGGCAAAGAAGTAAACCTGTGGTCAGAGTGTTCACCTGAGCAGCATGCTCTCCCTAGATCCCACGTCTGGCAGTTGCACGCATTTTGAATTCCTGCAGGTTTACAATTTAATTGGTCAAAAATCAAAGGGTGTCCAGTTGAACTTGACCTTATGACAGGGTCAGAGATTGGGGGCAGCGTTTGATGCTCCACCTTTCCTGACATTTCGCTGTTGCACAAAAATGGGAAAGATGTTTCAATGAACTTCCCAGGCTGGAAATGTTAACCCCAAATGTTCGGAGCTTGTGAACGTGAAGTTTATATGGAAGAGAGACAGCTTTATAGCCCTATTTGTAGGCCTAGTAGATGCTATGTTATGAGAAGTGAAAATAATGTACTAATTTGTACCTCTTCACAGTCACTTCTAACATCGACCCAAGCACTCAGATCCTCATTCAGCTGCTGTGAATGGTTTCAGCGTGCAAGACTTTGCCATGGCAAACATACAAATATTTCGAATTCCAGTGGCAGGATCTACATGACCCTCATCATTGTCTTTTTCATGACCCATCCAGAAGGACTGGTGGTATTCCTTGTTACACGTGCATCCGTGGACAGCGGTCCCTGAGTACTTCCTCTGATTCTTTTTTTTTTTTTTATGTGGAGATGAGTGAGGGAAATGCTTGGAGACAGAAGCTGGGAAGTGTTTGAAAAACCAAAACCAGAGTTGGTATGAATCAGAATGGAAAATTAAGGTTTGTTTGCTACCTCATTATTTTGGACGGTTTGCTACAGAAGCATCTTCTGGGTATATCCTATTTGTGGATCCCTGGGTGAAACGAAGTTGGTGTAACTGAGGGCAGGGGCTCCAAACTCTTTCCTCTTTGCTCTCCTTTCTCTCCTACTCCCTTGGGCAGTCTGGTCTGCAGTGAGCAGAAGGGAATCATGGAACCTTGCTGAGGTTTGAAGGAACAGTGAGCTCTGCCCCACTGTCCTGCTGCCTGGTCCTGTCAACTGAGAGGGAATGCAGCAGGAATTTTTGCCAGTGGTGACATCGTAACTGAGGCAGAACTGTGTGGGGCAGGGTGTGTGTGTGTGACTGCACTGGCCTGTCTTCCTTTCAGCTCACGCAATACTTGTGTCAACACAGAGCGTGCAGCTCACCGAAAGGGAGATGCCCTGTTGCTGTTGGAGATGTGTGTAACGGCTGTATAGATCGAATTTGTATGGGCACCCAAAAACTCTATTCATTTTTACTTTTTTTTTTTCTTTCCTTGAACCAAACTCAGTATCTGGGGCTGTGTCACAACAGATAGCAGTGTTTGGGGACCTCAGTGTCCTGTACAACTAATAAGAACATTGTCACTGTTTACCTGACCAGAGATTGATAGTTCAATACCTTTCGACTTGACTGAAAAGGTAAGGTGCAAGAACTTTTAAAGTGTGTGTTTTCATCAGGGATCTGATTTGGGGTGGTATTGGTGACACTGTTCATGTCTTTTAAAAACACTTGTGTTTAGATAGGACCCATTTGCTTTCTTTTTGGAAAGAAACCAAAGCAGATACATCTAGACAATCAGAAAATGAGTATAATAATAGAAAATAGAATACTTAATACTGTTAATCATTGCTCATGCTAAAAGCAGTAATGGGCATTTTTTTTGAGTATGTGCCACAGGAAGAAATTTTAAATATCTCTCATGTATAGGAAAAAACATGTTAATTTTAAAAAATTCTAATTTTCTACTCAGATTTATAGTCCCTTCTTCTTTACTCCTCATGTCAGAACCTGATGTGTTACACAATAACTGATGCTGGATATTCCTTTACTTACTTATTTTTCGTGTTTGTACGCAACACAGTTGGTCGTTTTCAAGTTATCACTGTTATTTGGCATAGCTTTCAAAAATCTAACCAACTCTGGGATGGAAATTGCATTGTACAAAGTTGTCCTCTCACATACCCCCCATGTCCCTCTAGCTGCCCATTTCACAACAGGTTTATAAACCTGGCATGGCCCAATATCATTATTCTGTAGCAGGTGTCAGTTGGGAGTTTTTTTATATTTCAGGATCCCTTGACCTTTCTTTTGGGCACACGTACAGTGTGTTAATGATGAGCAATGTCCACACATCAGCACTAATTCAAACTTGAGCTCTTCCAGAGTTTGAAATATGCATGGATAAAGTCTGTGCAGATGGTCCTGAATTTTAATATATAAAAGTCACACTAAAACAAAGTTAACTTTTAAAATTCTGCAATAAATCATAAAAAGCTGAATATGATCCTCTGGATGTCTTAATTAGATGAATTTCTTTCACTTAATCAGACATTCAAAGTCAAAGGGACAAAAGACACTGCCTTTTTTAGTCACTAAATCCTGAATAATGGCTTAGTGGTCAGAGGAGTTGATCAAATTACTTGCTGCCATTCATGTTTATATTTGGTTGTATTCTTTTTTTTTTATTAAGTTGAAAATCACTGTTTCAATTTTTTTATCAGACAGAATCAAGAATACCCTTCATCAGGAATTGTAGTGATTGGACAAGGAATGATGGGTTCAAAGTGAAAGAAGGGAAATTTAGGTTAGATCTATGGAAGAAATTCATTGCTGTGGGGGTGGTAAGGCACTGGAAGAGGTTGCCCAGAGAAGCTGTGGATGCCCCATCCCTGTTCAAGGCCAGGTTGGATGGGGCTTTTAGCAACCTGGTTTAAAGGGGGGTGTCCCTGTCCAGGAGAAGGGAGTTGGAACTGGATGATCTTTAAGGTCCCTTCCAATGCAAACCATTCTATGGTTCTATAATTCCTACCAGCTGTAATTCCAGGCTTGCTGCCATCCACGAATTTGGCATGATGGCCATCTGCACACCCATGCATTTAAGGAATGGTTAGTTTGCAATCTGACCTTCAAAGATGGGTAAATAGCAATAACCAAGATGATCCCCACAATCCAATTTTTAGGTATCTCAGACAGGAACCAGAAGTAAGAAGGACAGGGGCTGAGGACCCCGGGTGTCCCCTGGGCTCGGAGAAGGGCACTGCATCTGCCGTGTGTTGCTCAGAGCTCAGCCCCGTGGGTGTCCCAGCTCTCACAGAGCACATGGAGGCCGTCAGACTGGGGCAACCCGACTCTCACGGGCTCCTGTTTACCACAGGCACGTGGCACTGTTAAGAAACTTCACATATGGCGAAATTAACAAGATTTTCTAATGAGGAAATTAGCAAATGTCCAACTGCTTCAGGGTTATCTCTATGCTGAGTTCCCGCATTTTTTCTCCAAATCTTAAAAATGTTCAATTTTGTTTTAAAAAAAGTGATTTGTGCTGGCAACCTCTCCAGGTTTTTCTAGCTTTATTGAAAACAGCTGTGGCATTTTTGCTGAAGTTTTGTGTTTTTTTGTGAAGTCTTTGGTTTTGTGTGTTAGGTGTTTTGTTTTGTTTTGTTTTGTTTTTTATTAAGCTAGAGGTAGAGGTGGAGCACAGAAACGTCAGTTGCAACTAAAACCAAAGTTTTTAGAGAGTGGGGAGGAAGGGAGAGCCTGAGAGCAGGGATTTACAGTGGGGAAGTATTAGGATTGACTCTAGGTGTCACTGTGAGCTGTTCCTGTAATTCTGCAGCTCCATTTCCACTTTTATTCAGTGACCCCCACTTTCCAGCCTTCTTCCTCCTCTCTGTTTCTCCTGTCTCTCCCTCTCTGACTCTGTAACACACACACACGTGCATGCAGAGAAGTCTCTGACAAATAATAGCTGGAAGCAAGGAAATTACTGTGTGATCATTAGAGAACATGGCATTGATATAAATTAATAGATACCTAATAAAATTGCTGGTTAACTGAATAGTTATGATGTGTGATACCTCATTTCTATGAAGCCCTGGAAAGAAAATTAGTTTTAAAAGGTAGCTGAGCTTTTTTTTTTTTTTTTTTTCCCCCGTTTCAATACTTCTACAGGTATAAGCAGAAGGCAAACAGCAGCAAACAAGATACTCTACTAGTTTTGCTGGTTTGGATTGGGCAGGGCTAGATCATTCTAGGCATTAGAGACTTGATTGCAGGCACAAGGGGTTCTGGCAAATTTTGAGGCTGTACCCACTCACAAAAGCAACCTCTATCTCTTAATGTTTTCTGTTCACTAATATTAAGTTAACTTCCCAATTTATAATTTAGAACGCTTTCCTGTAAGATCCACTTAGAGAATACTAACTAATGACATACAGCAACATCATTAAACACTTTAGTGCCTCGGGGTAACAGACTACAATGCATCCTGCAAAGTAGCACTTAGAGGCTGTATGAACATATTCTGTCACCTTGCAATCTTTTATAGCATAGCCCTGGGAATGTGCGGGGAGATAACACGCAGCGGAATAGAACAAAGTCTGCTGGAGTCACACTCTCCTTAACGTGAGGAATTATCAAGATGCCGTACGCTTCCCGGTTAGGTCCCAAACAGATGAACTTTTGTAAATGAGCAAATTTAAATGCCTTCTTATCACACATAGGCAGAACTCTGTTTTCATGGTGTTACTGAGAGTCTGATGTTACTTTTAAGTGACTTTATGCAGTGATCAGTACTTTGGTCCTAATTAGTAAAAGTAGTTACTGTCTTAGATTTAAATCATAAATGAAAAAAAATGGGGCATCTAATGTTTTAATTCACCCCTCTGCCAACCTGAAATTCTTCCTTGCTGTACATATTCTAACATTTTCCCTGCATTACTTTAAATTTCCTAAGCAACAGTTTGCATGACTTCATGTTTTTTTTTCCTTTGGAGTTTGCTTTTTTTTTTTTTTTGCTGGAATTTAGTAGGGTTCTTCTGAAGGACAGAAACAATTTTTAAAGCAGCTTTGTAGCCCTCCATTTCCTTTTTGATTCAGGTTCCTCTGACAGTGCTGAATCTTGAGTTTTTGTAGCACTCCATGGGAAAGAAAAGGTTATCCGCAAAGTATAAATTGTCCTGGTGAATCTTGCTTGTTGCTAGAAGGAACTTCTGAACCATCTCTCCTTGGTTTTCATCCTCTCCTTGGTTTTCATCCTCTCCTTGTACTGTGTCGCACACTGAATGTTCAATATGGCGATGACTCCGAGATGCACCCTGTCACTAATCTAGTCACTCGTGGCTGCTGTGATTATCCAGTCCCTATAAAATTACTCCTGGACAATGTCATCAGTGTAGTCTCACCTCTGAATGGAGCAGCCCTTTTTTCTCTCCTTTTTTTTTTTTTTTTTTAAATCGGGATTAAGCAGTCGGATCTGATCACACTTCACACAAGTGCAGTTGTTTGAAAACATACTGTCCTTTCAATCACAGTAAGTGACAGTGTGCACAGTGTGCACTCCGCTGATGCCACGGCTGCCTTTGATGCCTGCTCTGACTTGCTTTAAGATAAATAGTTCAGAGGAAGATTCTTTACAGTAGCAAAATACTTTTGCCAAATGTTTAGCTCTATATAGTTCTTTTTTCCCCCTTACTTTTTTCTTTTAAAAGGAAAATATAACAGGGATTAAACTGGGGGAGAGTTGAGGAGCCGTTTCCCAGGATGAATATTTTTTCACTGGGGACAGGCTTAAATTCCTGTATATTTAGAGCAAAGGAGTGGGTGTGAGGAAATATGTCTAAGCTCCTTGCTCCCATCTCCATGCCCAGTTTCTCTCTCATGGATATTATAGAGGCTTGAGTGGGAGTTTGGGATTTTTCAGTATGTGGGAGACAGCTAGTGGCAAAAGAAACCGGCGGAGCTGAGTGAACCCCACACGACTGCATCTCTAATTTCTTCCCTCGTGCTGTCCTTTGGGTGATGAGATGGGGGAGATGAGCCTTACCGAGTGTAGGACCGGGATGGGACGGCAGCACTCAGCTGTGGTGGGGCCTTGTAGGGGCTTCCTTTGACCACGGAGCTCCCCATGACTGAGGCACCACAGAGGCTGGGCTCTGTGGGCTGCAGCTGGCAGGAGACGGGCAGGGAGCAGGGACAGAGCACCTCAGAAGGTCACTCCTGAGATCGCTCCTGCTCCACCGCTGCCCTGTGCAGTCACTGCCCCGGGAATCGGGGACACTGATGCCTTAAGTTTTAACTTCTATACTTTTCAAATCCTGTATTGCCTAGTGTGTAACTCTGAAGTTTCTTACAGCCTGTTAGCTGCTCCCTTAGGCCAGATAGACACAACAAAGCTTCTCTGAGCTTGCTATTCAAGGACACTGGGGCTGTCCGAGGCCTAAAGGTGGAAACTAGGACCAGGAGAGAGGTGGAGAAATTGAAGAGAGCTAAAGTTTTAATTGGTGAATTTATGCTGATACGCAAATGGACCAAACCTATAACAGTGTAAAGAACTTGTGATCTGTCGTCCACCTTGGGGTCCATTTTATGGAAGCCTCTGGTTCCCAAGGGTGTACCTTGAAGGCCTTTCAAATAAATACCTGCCTTTATTCCCTGACTCCTGTCTAGTCTCTGTTTCTAGGTGGCTGGAGAAGGCATCAACACCAGAGTGGAGCCAGTGCTGACCAGGGCAGATGCCAAAGGCTGAGGCAGTGCTTGCTGTGCCCATACCAAACACTGACTGCCAGGCTGGGGCAGGATGAAAGATCCCCTTCAGTAGCTGCAAGTCCTAAAGTGTCAGGAAAGAGCTGTCATGTATTGCAGGATAGAGGTAAAGGTGGAGAAGGTCTCTGCAGGTCTGGTGGAGTCTTGTGTAGCTTTTGTTTGCTATTTCTGGAGAGTTTAGGGAAGAGGAGCATTTCCAGCAGTAAAAAAGGAGAAGAATTTAAATAGAAAATGTTCTTAGTCATAGCAGAAATTTTCACTAAGTGTTTTTTCTCCATTTTTTTTTTCTGTAACATTTTCTGGTGCTGACTGCAAGTCATGCAGTATTTAAATTCTCTTCATCTCGGATGATTCACTGAAGGTCAGGTCTCTTGAAGTAATATTTTCTTTCTTATCTTCACCTAATCAATCATGTCATATATAAAAAGTCCTAGCAGTTGTTTGAGTGCTTTAGGACAATGTAACAATATTAGACCAATCAAAATAAACCAGTCGCATATTAAAAAATTATTTTAAAGTGATATGGCAAAGAAAATACGCACAACTGCCAAATAAAGCTGATAAAATAACACTCATTGGTCATTACAGTGTGGAGGAAGTTGCAGGATTTTTTCTTCTAGGATATTTAACTGCTTGGCTTCTAATATTTCTTTTAATGTTTGCTTTTGCCTGGCAGGAATGTGATAAAATTATGCAAAGCTATGATTCACATAGAACAAATACAGATTGCAAACTATATAATGTTATCCTGGCCTGCTGTTTATAAAGCAATGAATATGCCTGCTAACTCTGTATGCTGATGATTTTTTGCAGCCAGGTTTATAGCTGGATGAATGACCTTTACTTTTTCTAATTATTATTTTACACAAGCAAATAATTTACCTTTATAATCATAAGGAATCGTGGAGAAAGACCCTTGGCAGGTGCAAGCATATTGCACTTTTCATATCGCTTGGTAAATAGCCTTTTTCTGGTTCTGATGTGGTTTCTATGCCTTGTGTGTTGCTCTACACAGTAATAGTGTGAATTTAAACTTAAGGCAAATTATCTCAATTGTATATATATGAGTTTGCATAAAATCATGGGCCTTCCTCATTGTGCAGTCAGGCCTGTGGGTAAATGGCCTAATGGTTTGGGTGCAGTGTCTGCTCAAGAGTGACTGAAGAAATCAGACTTTTCTCACCAAAGCAAACAGTTGTGTCAGCCTTAAACAGAGTCTTAGGACTTGGAGAAAATCTGATTGTTTCGTGGTCAGTGTGCCAAGAGGGGTGTGGTCACATGGCCAGTTTCTCAGCCACCGCCAGTTAAGCAAAAGCATATGAAAAGGCTGGCTCAGTTTCTTCACTGTTTGAGTCTTTCTGAGCATTTCAAGGGGCAGACACTGTTTTAAAGAACTTGCAATAGAATGGCAGTGACTAAATTGCTGACAGCAGAGCGTGCAATCTTGCTCAAGGAGTATAGCGTTAGTCTAGAGACAACATGGGGTAGTTCAGAGACACCTGAGCTGTTTCAGCAGTAACACTGAACTTTCATGCTTCAGCTCTTTCTGGTACAGCTGCTTGTTTCACAAACAGGTGTCTAAAACTGCTGTGAGAGCCACTTCACCTGCAGACTGAGCAAAAATCTACTGACTCTTCATATAATGGTGTAGTGTCAAGTAATAATGTGTGCATTTCGTCTCTTGGGAATTGCAGCTTGGGAGCCTGTTGTCTGTGAAAATGAGAAGAGACCCATGCTTTGAGGGAGCTGGCAAAGAAACCTGCTGGAGGCTGCCCTTCGTTTTACCGTGTTTTCCCTCTATTACCAGTTGTGCAGCAGAGGGACTAATTCTGCTGTGTGTGTTACAGGATTTTTACTATTTCTTTTCCATCTCAGGGACACATTAATTGGGGTGTTTTTGTTGTTGTTTGTTGGTTTGGTTGGTTTGTTTGGGGTTTTCTTCCCCAGTGAATTCATAGAAATGCCACAAACCCCATTCTTTCTGCGGAATCTGGTGCTGCTCTGCATTGCTGCATAAGAGTGACTATAACAGCCATGTGACACGTTGACAAGAGTAATTATACCCAGAGGGGTTGGTAATTTATGTTGGGTAGCAGGTGGTATCATTTCCTGGTTAGTCCGTACCCTAACTTGTTATTATCTATGGCCATCAGCAGCTGGAGTGACACCTACGGAGGAGCCCTCGGAGCTCGCAGCAGGAGACAGAGCTGTTCCATTTGCCTGTAGAGAGCAGGAATCCCTCCATCCCGCACTCCCAGTGCAGCACAGCCTTTGATAACGTGGTGGGCAAGGCCAGGCATGACTCATCTCATTGACTCTCGCCTCTTGTGCAAGACTTTTTAACAAGTTGTGCTTGGCAGAGGATGTGTTGCTGCTTACTTTCGGCCACCATCATTATGCCCCTGACTCACTCATATATAACGGGCCGTCTAAATAGCTGCTGTCCCTGAGGGAGGATTTTCTACCACGATATTTCTTTGGTTTGGCAAGTGACTTCATTGCTCGTTTCTGAGATGAGCACCCCATTGTTTTGGGAGTTGTACACGCACATAATTAGGGACAGAGTCTTCCTCTGACAAGTTTTTACGCTTGAAAGAAAAGAAATAGAGGCAGATGGAAAATGGATGTGACATAGAGGTAAGAATAAGTAAATTACCAGAGGGCAGGCCAAGGATCGGTGACAGAGAAAGGAGTTGATCAGGTTCTTGGAAAGGCCAAATATAACCAAATATAATGGCCTAATGACATATTCATCTATATTTTCCATTTTCTCCCCTTTTTTTTCCTTCCCAGGTTGTTGTGTTGCTTTGGTTTCTTTAGAATTCTCATGAACTGTTATATTCCAGCTCAAGCAACTCACTACTGTCCTAAAACAGTAGAACTGTCTCCTCAGTCTTGTGAAACTCTCTGGATACCTGAGCACATATTGAAAATCTAGGTCTATAGTATTTGAGGAATTTTTCAGCTGCTTTCTCACCTCGTTTCTTTCAGTTCTTCAATCCCTAATCCTTGAGATTCTCACTTTTTCCTTCTTCCTTCCCTTACCAGCCCTGGTAATACTGACTTTTCCCTTGTAACTGGTGTCATGAACTTGTTTTATCTCCTCTCAGATGCCATTCCCCTGTGTCCTTCTGTTCATTTTTCAAACATCATTTTCTGAACTGCCTCAAAATGGAGCCACTGTTTATATCATTCACTTATTTTACCAAGTGAGCTCAGTGTCTGAGGGTCTGCAGGTTTTTACTAAACCTGTATAATCATCTGGCATCAACCAGCAGGTCCACATATGTGTTCCTGACTGGAAGGCATTTACAGGAGCTGTCCTCCTGGGTGGTTTCTGTGCTGGGAACATCTCCTGTGTAGGGATGTCTGAGGTAGCTCCAAACAAGTGCATTCTCTTGGTGCTTCAGCTCTGCCAGGCACCACATATACATGGCTGGAGTGCTTAAATTACCCTGTAGGTGAGACTGCACATTCCTTAGGTAGTTGCAAAAGCTTTACCCTACACTTGGATTCTTGACATTTACCTTTTATAGCTGTCGTGATCCTTGAGGTGATCCTTCTTTTAATCCACGGGCTAGAAATATTGCTGAATGTGTTATATATTTCATAGGGGGGGTTGAAGATTTTTTTTTAGTAGAAATGGGGTTTTGTGGATTTTTTTTTCCTTGGAGAAATGATAGTGTGTTCAAAGATGTTGGCAAAGAGCTCGCAGTGCTTGTCATGGATACTTTTACTTTTTTCCTTTGCAGTGAGAAGGTAACATTACCAGAGTATTCACTGTATTCCTCTGGCTAGGACATGAAATGTTTAGTTTAGCGTCATCTTTTCTCCTGATGTTAATTAATTGCCAGTGAATCAGTGACTGGTACATACTCACCTAGGCCCTTACATCCTGAATGCTCTGAAAGCATTTTACAGAGAGTGCTCTAGGATGAGAATATGGGCACCAATAAGGCACCAGGAGCACAAGAAAAGTAGTGGCCAGTGGGAATTAGGCTTGCCCCAGCAGGAAGACAGTCAGGATGGTGGGGTTTATGTCCCACTCTTCAAAACAGCACCTTAGTCTTCGTGTGTGTGAGTTCATGGGATTTTTGTGTCATGTGCCACTGAGTGGAGCCAAGGGAATAATCCATGCCTGGTCCTTGCCAGGTGTGCCACGAGGGTGAGGTGTATCCTGTGGATGTTCCTATGCATCTTCAGTTGTGCTGCAGGAAATGTATTTCATGGAGAAATATCATCCAGAAAGGGCTGGACCATCCTTGGAGAACTGGAAATTAGAGTTAGTTTGTATGAAGTACACAAGGCCATACACAAGGCCAAACATAATTTTTTTTTCTATTAGGCTCTTTAAGTGGCCCTGCCAAAGGAAAAAAAAATGCATCGAGATTTCACAGGGCACACCCTGGTGAAATCGTCATGTAAAAACCAAATTGATCTATTGATGATAAGAAAGTGTGAGGATAATTGTACTAGTCACAGGTACAATTCTGGGCATTAGTGTTAAAAACAAAAAGTAGAGATGCAAAGGGGAACCTGACTTTTTTTTTCAGGAAAATGGAAAAGCTTTCCTGAAGAAAATAATGGAATCTGATTTACTTAGCTTAGAAAAATAAAACCCACAGAGATTTTAGAGACTAAAACCAAGGAGGCAGAAAAATAATTAGTAATAGAGGTGGCTGTAAGTAAATGTGGACCCAAATGATAAAAAGCCATTAGAGGAGCAGGTTTGTTGAATATCTTGCCCAAAGATTTTCCCTGTTAAGATGGTAGTGGCAGTGAGCCAGTTTTGAAAGTTGCAAAGTAGTTACATGAATTTGCTGCTGCTACTGGAACCTCAGCTTAGCATCCCAGGAGAAGCCATTCATTTCTGCATTCTAGTGCCATAAACGATTTTACTTTAATTTAAGGAATTCATATTTCAGCACTTTTTATTTTCTGGTGTCCT
>VYZQ01023868.1:5027-25677 GCA_013400655.1 Mystacornis crossleyi | reverse complement strand
TGCTGTACTTAGGTGCGTGTCCACATGACTCTTGAGAGCCTTTGAAGCAGTCTGTGCTGGAGTGCCCTGCCATGAGGTGGGAGAATAAAGAACATCTGTGAACATCTATCAAAAATATTGTCCCCTGTTTTTTCCTACGGGCCAAAGCTGTCTGCCAGGGAAGGTTGGGGAGACCCCACCGCAACAGTGTAATGGGCTTATTTGGGTTAAAGCTGAACAAAAAGAAGAAGTGTTTTTTTTTCCTTTTCCTCCTCTACATTCTGTGAGTGATAAAACTTGAGCTGTGCTGCCAAAATAATCACAGCTTAAAAAGCTGCTTCAAGGGACGAGGATTATCTCAATTATCACAGCTTTTCCAAAGGTATGAGCATAGAGAACATCAATCTGATAAGACAAAAATCCCTGTATGTTGTGTTCCCACATCTATAAATTCTATAATACACCCAGAGGCACCGATTCAAGTCACACTCGTGCTGTGCCTTACCCATGTGAGTAAGAGCTCAGGATAATTCTATGTCCTGAAGCCATGGAACTGTGATACCAAGACCAGACTGTAAATTATCTGCCCCTTTATTGGAGGTTAACAAGGGGTCAGCTCTGTTGCAGCTTTACCATGGCAAAATGGACACCTTGACCTTCCTGAATCCTAGAAATGCCTCTGATGGTAGGCCAGGGTGTAGACAGCATGCAGAGCCGTCCTTTTGCTGTACAGCAGCCATTAAATGGTGTGCACTGCAGTGTTCACCAGCTTCCTTTCCAGATCCAGGTACAGACTGTGCTGAGGGGACAATCAACAAGATGCATCTCACAGAGAGCTCAGCTGTTCCTGAGCATCCTGCATGTCTCTGACTGAGACTGGAACTGCTCCTTGATGTGCAGTGGAAAGATGCACACGTTGCTGATACCCTACCAGCAAAGTGCACTGTTTCTCAGCTGAGGCACGTCTGCTTAATTGTATTATGTTTGCATGTCTTTCTGGCAGCATAAGAGTACTTGACTCTCTGTCTCCTCTGTTCAGATACTTACAGAGTCTTCACAACACTCTCCTGTTCCTTCTGACTTCTGCCCCGTATAATTAATTCTTGCACCCACTTAAAATCACATTATGACCCTCCTATAAATACTCCGAAAATCGCATTTGTGGATGAAGTCACAGTGTTGTTTGTAGAGCCTGGAGAACCAGTGACTACAGGTAACTGTAATATTTTTACCTTCCATGGGCCCCACGCTGGCAAAGCTTGGAAGGTTTGACCATCACACGAAGACCCTGAGCAGGCTGAGAAGGGCAGAAGCAGTATGGCAGGCTCACTCCTCTCAGCAAGAAAGTTGGATCTTGCCTGCCTGTTGCATTTCTTCTGTTGTTACTCTCTTTCAGTTAAATAACTATAATAATGGGAAATGACATAATTGGTTGATTTGGTTTCTGGAAGCATAACACATGTGTCTTTTGACCCAAACAGACTCACAGAGCCAGCAGACAGCGGAAATAGCAACAAGAGACAGAATGCTGTATTAGACTGGAGTCAGGACAGAACTGTTAAAAGTTTAAGGGCCAAGTAACTTCCTCTATGGCCTAAAAATACGTGTGCTGGTGTTATTCTGATATCATTGGCAAATCATTTGTGATCAGGTTCCTCAGTTATACAAGGCTGTCAAATTAAATATTAGAGTAATTTACTAATCTTGTCTCTGTTTGGCACTCAGTCTGTATGGTTCAGTGCTGTAATCCTGTTCTCAGGTATAACTGCTCTATTGGTGCTGTGTCTTCTGAGTAACAGGATGTTTTTACCTTAGCCATTATAAAATAAGCTGGTTTTGAAAACAAAAAGAAGATAGGCTGAAGATTGCAATTTATAAAGCTGGGAAACCTGAAGAAGAGAACTGTCTTTTCAAAGATCAAGTGCAACTATTTGCAGTAAAATTGCAGGAAATAAATAGGTTGTACTCTCTTGTGTGATGGTTCTGAGCAAGCATCCATGCTTGAATAGAGTTTTAAACAAGGGCATTTGCTACCTTTTCAGAGGCTGCTAAACTGGTTAGTAAGCTGAGGGGCAGTGTGGGAGCAACTGCTTAAAGCACCAACATGGTTCCCTTTGCCACTTACTCAGCTAACACCTTTCTCTCACACACTTTGCAGGGAAGGGGACAGACACAGGATGGAAAAGAAAGAAAAAATGCATAGGCCATTAAAAATATAATGAGGTGAAGCAAAGTGCACTTGAAAGTTGGGATCTGACAGACAGGCCAAACTCTTGAAGCAGCAGAAAGCATTATTGATAGGTGATATCAATAATAAATGTGAGTAGGAGGTAAGAATCAGTGAGGAGGTTGAGAGTGCAGATCTGTACTTAAAGAAGAGGGATGGAACATGCTTGGGCTAATGAGACAGTGGCTGCTGCACTAAGGGCAGGAGGTTATTTGCTTCAGCTTCTCTTTTGGCCTTGCAAATGCAGGAAGGAAGTAGGAAGATTATGAGATCTTCCTTTCTTGTGCTCTTGCTGAAGAAATCTTTCCTATACTCTGCTGTGCTGTGGTCAAGTTACTAATTTAGTACCAGCTGTTTTAGAGAAAAGACTATTCTAAAATCTCCAAGAGCAGAAGGTGGAAGAGCAAAGTCAAATTGTAGAGCTGGAGATAGAGTCACAGCACCAGCTCTGTAGGGAGGTGCTGCAGTTCATGGGTCCAAAGCATGCACATCACCTCAACCAGGCGACGTTTGGATGTTTCCTTCAAGCAGGGCAACCAAACCATCTCTTTTTTTTCGTCCTGTCTTCCACATTTATGCTAAGTACATTCTAGTACATCTCAAATTACTGTTCATGCAAAGGCAAAAGAAGATTATTCGCAGTACTGGCCAGCTAAGTTTCACAACACTATACTGATGAGAAGTGGTTGCTAGTCGGATAGAACTTGATCCTGTTGCTATCGACTTTTGCAGATCTGAGAAACCAGTGCCCGTAGTTATATTCACATGTCACCTCAGTGCACTTCATCAAGTTTCACACATCTTTTAGGAGCAGCTCTGGAATCCCTGAATGTTCCAAAGATACAAAATGTCCCTGGAAATCTCATGTAATTTTCACTGAGGATTTCAGATCCTCCTTTCAGGATGGAAAGGTAATGGATAAGTTGCTATTCTTGGTTTTGTGTTTCCAAACAGGAACATGAAAACGAAATTACATATTGGCTGATGTCTTCTTCAGAACTCCCCAGAAAGCAGGACTAAAAAACAGGATATTGGTGTCTTGGGAGAAATCTTTCTAACTCTTTAGTGAGTCACCTCTAACTAACTCTTAGGCTTTTTCTGGTTTGTTTCCAAGCAGTGCTAACCCTTCTCCCCCACTCCAGATCACAGGATATTCTGAGTAGGAAGGGACCCACACAGATCATCAGTCCAGCTCTTAAATGAACAGCCCATAGCAGGATTAAATCCACAAACCCTAGTGTTATGAGCACTGTGCTCTGACCACCTGAGCAAATCTCAGGGTCATTCACCTGGTGAGCACTGAAGATGTGAGTTCTTAAACACAGCCTAGGTGTACCCATCAGTCTCAGACAATCTTTGACAATTAAGGCTGCATTCTCCTCAGTATAAGTGCAAGGCATATTTGAAAATATAATTAATCTTTCTAAGAACTGAAACAATTAGAAGTGATAGGAATATATAAAGATAAAGCTGCTTCCAGCAGCTGTTGTAAACAGATATTCTTCTCCAAACAAACATACTAAAATCACATATTTTTAATACATGTTGAATTTAAGATATATTCATTGAGATTTCCACCTTTCCTGTTTGCTTTATCCTTAGACTCAGGTGGGAAAAGTTTGATATAAGCCCTCAGAGCATGATATTTTTTTCTGTTTACAGAGTATTTGCAACTAGATATCCTTCAGGGGTGTTTTCTAGGGTGTAATTTCCATGAAACTAGGGAGAAATGGAATTATTTTCTGTCTCAAACTAAACTGAATTTATCTGTTACCAAAATCTCAGTTGTTTCTTAGTGTTGCCTCCAGGTGCTGCAGTACTGTCTCCTGCTTGTGAGGGCTCATTTTCACCCTTGAGAACTTCAGATAAGTTA
This sequence comes from Mystacornis crossleyi, assembly GCA_013400655.1. Classification (NCBI taxonomy): domain Eukaryota; kingdom Metazoa; phylum Chordata; class Aves; order Passeriformes; family Timaliidae; genus Mystacornis; species Mystacornis crossleyi. Next base: position 21,598 of record VYZQ01023868.1, on the reverse strand, counting down.
CCCCAGAAAAGAATTAGGTTATATAGGTTTTAAACAATGATTTAGAGCCTAGTACCTAGAATAACGGGCAGTAAACCCCTGCAATATCATTTAGTTTGGGCACCAGTGAGTGCAGTGTTGTGCCTTTTAGATATCGTTAAGTGCACATTATGTAGTGTCCATCCCCCAAGAGCATCCTCCACAGTCCAAGGAGCCCAGGAGCATTTCTTGACACTCACTGTACCACTTTTCTCACTTAATATCATCCCATTATTCTTAGTTATGGCCCCTTGATTCACTTTTTTAAATCCTCACATTTTGGCTGCATAAACCTGCCATACATTTAGAGGCAGATTCATGTTGTGTTAACCAACACATAAAAAGCACAGCACACACTTTGCAATGGACAGTGTCCTCATTTCAGGCTGTGAAAAGAAGGATAAACCTTAACAGATTGTGATTGGCTACAGGTGGTGTAATGAACTGAGCCTTGGGTGCAGTTCCTCTGATCCCAAAATACGCATCTGAAGAAAGTCAATCAGTTTGTAAAAGTCCACACTGCAGATACTTAAACCAAGGTGATACAGGACAAGGAGGAAGTTTCAGTTTAACTGAAAGAAACCAGGTTTAGATTAGATATTAGGAAGAAATTTTTTTACAGTGAGGGTTGTAAGACCTGGCACAGTTTTCCCAGAGAAGTTGTGGATGTCCCATCCTTGGAAGTGTTCAAGGCCAGGCTGGATGGGGCTTGGAGCAGCCTGGTCTAGTGGAAGGTGTCCCTGCCCATGGTAGGGGTTTGGAACAATACGATGTTTAAGGTTCCTTCCAACCCANAGTTGTTTCTTAGTGTTGCCTCCAGGTGCTGCAGTACTGTCTCCTGCTTGTGAGGGCTCATTTTCACCCTTGAGAACTTCAGATAAGTTACCCCAGAAAAGAATTAGGTTATATAGGTTTTAAACAATGATTTAGAGCCTAGTACCTAGAATAACGGGCAGTAAACCCCTGCAATATCATTTAGTTTGGGCACCAGTGAGTGCAGTGTTGTGCCTTTTAGATATCGTTAAGTGCACATTATGTAGTGTCCATCCCCCAAGAGCATCCTCCACAGTCCAAGGAGCCCAGGAGCATTTCTTGACACTCACTGTACCACTTTTCTCACTTAATATCATCCCATTATTCTTAGTTATGGCCCCTTGATTCACTTTTTTAAATCCTCACATTTTGGCTGCATAAACCTGCCATACATTTAGAGGTAGATTCATGTTGTGTTAACCAACACATAAAAAGCACAGCACACACTTTGCAATGGACAGTGTCCTCATTTCAGGCTGTGAAAAGAAGGATAAACCTTAACAGATTGTGATTGGCTACAGGTGGTGTAATGAACTGAGCCTTGGGTGCAGTTCCTCTGATCCCAAAATACGCATCTGAAGAAAGTCAATCAGTTTGTAAAAGTCCACACTGCAGATACTTAAACCAAGGTGATACAGGACAAGGAGGAAGTTTCAGTTTAACTGAAAGAAACCAGGTTTAGATTAGATATTAGGAAGAAATTTTTTTACAGTGAGGGTTGTAAGACCTGGCACAGTTTTCCCAGAGAAGTTGTGGATGTCCCATCCTTGGAAGTGTTCAAGGCCAGGCTGGATGGGGCTTGGAGCAGCCTGGTCTAGTGGAAGGTGTCCCTGCCCATGGTAGGGGTTTGGAACAATACGATGTTTAAGGTTCCTTCCAACCCAAACCTTTCTATGATTCTGTGATACATATTTCACTTTAGGTCACTTCGGCAGACCATCCCAATAAATGTCAGCTGTCTCAGAGGTTGAATCCTCTCCAGCACTGGGAAAAGCAGAGCACAGAAAAAAGGTCAACAGCACCTCATCTCTCCCCATTGTCACCACTGCATAGCCTGGATTGTCACCTCCATCATTTCATAGTTGTGTCATCATTCTACAAGCTGCTTTGTATTCTAATTCCAGCCTGAAAGTGTCTCTCTGTTACTTTTCCTGTGAACTCCAAGGGTCACAGTATTCAAGGGACAATATGAACAACTTGCCTGGTCTACCTTTGGGACACTCTTCTTTATAAAGCCCGAGCTGCAGGTTTGATGATCACTCAGCGGTGCTTTCCCATATAAGTGTGTGTGTATAGGCATGAGTGCAGGCATTCTTTAATCTTAATTTGATATAATAATTAGTAAATAAAGGAAGAAAGATAAGCACCTGTGTTTCATATCTTACCGTGGGGAATGAAGTACTCAGACCTGTATTCTACTCTTCTTAACAAAATGGAGAAAATAAACTGTTTTTTCTGACACTGTTTGAGTCATATTTTTTCCCTCTAGCTGAGCTTTTTTTGTGACAGTTATCTATATCTTCAAGTGGAAGCATGTGTTATTGTGGACACCCAGAACCAAATGTTTCAGTATTGCCGCAGTGTTCTTGCCATCCCTCCCTGACTTCAGCCTATGTATAGATTACAGAATTTTCTACCATAATGCAATTTTAAAAGTAACTTTTTGCTTGCTGAAGGTCAAAAGCACAAAAGGTTATTTTACAGCAATTACTTTTCCCATCATTTTTAAAGAAATATTCAGGTCATGTTATTTAAAAATTCTGCCCCCCCCCACCCCCCCAATATTTCATTTTTTCACTTCTTGCCAACTGTACTTTGCCAGGCAGGGAGTTGCCTCAGATATTAAGAATGGTGCGTTGTGCTGTTCATCTGACCTGTAAGCGAAAAGAAGTTCTCATCAGAGAAAACAACCTGCTTTTCTATAAGAAAACTTTCTCCTTAATAGGAAAAAAAAGAAAGGTGATGCTGGAGCGAACAATTATTTTGAAGAACATATTGGATTTTTTTTTTTCTACAATCAAGAAAGTATCATTTTGGAAATGATAGCCTCCTGGCTAGCAAATGTCATATTAATCCTGACTTCAGGTGGACACTGTGACAGTGACTCTACCCTTGATAAACCATTTAGTGTCTGTTCAGTCTAGCAAAGAATCTTCAGACTCTCATTCCACTGTGATATGGCTTTAGCTAATAAATCAGTCAGAGAATCCTTTTCCTCTCTGCCCTCCCTTCACCACATTAATATTGATTATTTGGAGGTAAGGAGTCCCAAGGAGTGGAAGTGGATACGCCTCATTGCCTTGAACAATTCTTTTCCCTCTATTGGGACAGTACAAGGTAAATTAATAGCGTGCTTGCAGACACTAGATAATGTTAATGTACTCGCTATTGATAGAGTGAAATAACATGAGTAACTTCAGCTTTGCTTAAAACAAAACATTAATTTTCCAAGGCCACTAGGATTTATGCAGCTGGTTGGTGCAACACATACAATCTTTGCTTTTAAATATGCAACATTTGCATTTTTAAACACGAGGCAGGATTTTATTGCCAGATGAAAGACAAAAGGGGATTTTAATTCATTGCTTATGCTCTCAGGCTCTTGTCTGTCTTTAATCTAAGTCCCTGCTCGATTTTGTGGGTAAGAAGATGCCTTTTCTACTAGGAAATAATACAGAGCAGCTTTATTCCCCTGTGATACTCTGGCTATGTAAAAATGCATAGGAAATCTTTAAGTGCAAAAGCTGTATTTTGTATACATTTCAAAAAAACCACTTTGGGTCATGTTCTCATTTCACTGGGCTAGAGTTAGTAATACTGTTAGTATGTGGTACAGTGTTGTGTTTTGGATTTAGTATAACAATAATGTTGATAACAAACTGATGTTTTGGTTGTTGCTCAGTAGTTCCACTCTAAATCAAGGACTTTGCAGTGTCTCATGCTCTGCTGCGGAGCAGGTGCACAAGCAGCCCAGAGGGACCAAGGCCAGGACAGGTGACCTGAACTGGCCAAAGGGATATTTATTGTTCATCACTTTTTTCTCTTGGGGTTTATTCCTCTCTCTCCTTCTTCTTTTTTTTCCTTTATTTCAATTATTAAACTGGTTTTATCTCAGCCCATGAGTTTTATCCTTTATTTTTTTCCAATTTGTTGCTGTTAAGACAGGCAGGATACACAAACACACACACCAACAGCTCCAAGCAAAGAAAAGTTTTCTTTATTTTGACACAGTTACTCTTATACAGTTTCTTAGCATTCTCGTTGCATATTCATTGGCTATTAGCTTGTCTACAAAGCAATTTTACTGGTTGCCTATAACTAACACACATTCTTGCTACTTATCAGCCACTGTCCTCCCTTCTGCAGGTGCTAATTCCTTTTCTATTGTTTTTGCTTCTTGCTTCTGTTAATGTTGCTATTTTCAGGGATACAAATTGATTGTGTCAAGGTTAAAGTCTGCGAGACTTTCAGACCAGCTGTCTGTTCCCACACCAGTTCTCCTCCCAGTCCTAGCGCCGGTGGAGGGGAGTGAGCAAGGTGCTGCATAGTACTTAGTTGGCAGCTGGGGCTAAACCCTGTCAACATGAAAAAAAAAGTCACTGAGGGTAACTCCACTTTCACATCCATCCACTTGGGCGCTCTGGGAGATTATGACAGACATGCTGGATGAATTAGTGGGTATTTTACAACAGCCTGGACCTCTCCTAGCTGGAAACACAGATGGTATTTCAGCCACAAGGCTTTCTTGATCCTGAGACAGATTTGGATTTCCTGCAGTCTATAGCACGGATTCCTCTCACCGTTGTCCTGCCTTTGGTGCACAAGGAGCATCTCCCATGCCATGATGGAAAACTCGGAGGAAACTGTGTAGAATGTAGGTGAATCTAATCTCAGGTTGGTGATGGCTGCACATCTGGAATTCAGCCTAGCAGGGGTCACAGCACAGCAGCCTGCTGGGAGGCAGGGAAGGCATTGCCATGCAGGCTTGAAGTGTCACCACGTTGCCATTTTCCTCCTGGTCCCACTGATTTTCTGGAGGACTCTGTGTGACTCACCTGAACTCAGAGTTTACCTATCTGTAACTCCAGCATAGTAATAAACTATGGATAGAAATTGAATTCCAGCAAATTTGCCTCTGTTTTCATCCTTACACTCTGATCCTAATTTCTACAAATGTGTTTCTAGTTCATAAATACTCATGGAATAGCTCATGTAAACAAATTTTGTCTGCACATTATTCATGCTCTGTTTGCTTTGATTGTGCAAGTTCCTGTATATGTTACTTATGGTGGGTGAATGGTCATAGAAGTCACATACTGTTACTTCTGGTACTTGACTGGGTGACTGAGTTTTTTAGATAGCAATATAAAAAATGACAAACTGTGGATAATGAGCAGCAAGTAATAAACAACAAAATATACAGAGTGAATATTTGGAGGAATAATTATTTGTGCTGAAAATCATGACATTTTCAGGATTTGCCAGCATTCTCTCTTCCAAACAAACTGGTATTCAGTTGAAAGCTCATGAATGATAGATAATCTCATCTCACAAATAATGACAGTTCAAACCTCAATTAAACAAGCTTCACAAACCCCCTGGGAGATAGACAGCTATAACTAAATATTTAGTTATATTACTAATACTGATACGTGAATATTTTTACAAAGAAGTTCGGCATTTGAGGGGAATTTTAATACCATTGAAAGAAAAACACTATTGCCAATGAGTGAAAAACATCACTATTATATTTTTCAGATTCCCGCATGCAAGAAAATTAGATGAAGGATACTCAAGATGCCAGCTCTGGTGGACTAATTAAGGAAAACAACATCATTTACTTGTGGCAGTGAAGAGGTGACCCCCGTGGGGGGGATGGGCATGAGTGGATGCGTGGGGCACGGGGTTTCTCTGTCCCTGTTCCCTTGGTCATGGGTACCCCAAATCCTGTCCCCCATTGGTCAGTTTGAATGTAGCCCGTGGGAGTTCTGTACTTAAGGGGGTGTCCAGGGCACTCCAGGGGGGTTGTTCCAGACCTGTTCTGGGAGCAGGTCGCTGTCGGAGTCCCTGCCGGGCTCCGGCCATGTGCGGCCAGGGGGAATAAAATCTGAAAACATCTATCAAATATCGTCTCCTTGATTCTTCCACGGGCCAAGGCTGTCTCGCAGGGAAAGGTTGCAGCCACCCCACTGCAACATGGCAGGTCAGCACAAAGCCTCTTCTAGACTCAGTGAATTCTAGAGTTACTTGACAGTCTGCCAACCCACAGAGAAAATGCCAAAAATTCCTTCTCACCATGTGCGAATTAAATCATGACTAAATATAGACTCAAAGCACAGGTAACCTGCATGTATCCAGCTTGTCAGGAGAGAACAAGACCTGGTTTCTGTTTCAGGAATTACAAATTTATAACTAGACGTTACAGAATTCATTATTTTCTATTTATGCTAAGGTAGCACCAGTCTTCAGGGTCACGGAAACGGTGAAGGCATCACGATATCTCTCTGATGGGCCAGTTCATACCTGTATAGTGGTGGTATCTCAAGTCCTAATCACAGTCACATTTTTCTGATTCCTCATGTGCCTCAGATGTCCACAGGAGGAACCTCACAGCACAAGTAGGGGCTGCAGAACATGGTGTTTATCTGAGAGGACTTGCGTTCAAAGCACAAGTTTATAGGAGCGCAGTTTTTGGGAGCTCCCTTTTTATCATATTTCACTACTGTAGGGTTTGAAGTGAGGAAGGATGGATGACATAGTAAATTAAATCTTCCTGCAATCCTTCCAGTAGTCCTTATGTTGGAGCACCTTGGATACCAACCTGCTATACTCTTACCATATACTTTTTTCATGGAAGGTAGTGGGGAATTTCATCACTCAACAGTTCCTCAGAGGACAAAAGTCCTGAAAGGCACCACAATGCTTCAAGATGGCTTTGGATACTGAGTACTCAAATGCTAGTATGAACTGCAGTTTTGTTTGGGTGCTCAGTGTGGAGAGAGAGAACATAAACACTTGATGGACAGAAGGTAGTGAAAAATACGAAGACTGAAGCTGTTCATGCCCCTGTTAATCTGAACTGAATCAGTGTTTATACTGATGGGAACAGGATCTGAATCAGGCATGTCTTCTCTACAGCTTTCCATCTTTCTCATCCTGCTAATCAAAGATCTGTTCTCTGTGCTGCTGCATTAAAAACCTCCCCCCCCAAACCCAGGGAACAGTTTCTGCAGCCTAATATTTGCCAAAAAAGCAAGGATGTAACCTTTGCATTAGCAAAATGACTTGTTAAACTAGATCAAGAAAATCTTGCTGGCCTCCCAGAGCCAACAGCAGTTCACTGTGAGATGTACTGACAACTCTTATGAGCTGGCTCTCCCTTTTCCCTTTCCCCAGCAGGTAAGCACACCTAACAGCCTTCAAAGCACCCAGACTTCTCCTTTCTTTCCTTTTGTAGGTAATGCTCCCCACTCTCAAAGTAGGAAAAAAGCTGCGGTAAGTTTCTATTAAGCCAACACAGCCCTTCTTTAAATCTCAGGGTATCGGTGCTTCTACCCTCTTGAACCTTTCATACTCATAAGAGCTTGTGTTTTTCACTTTTCTTTCCCAGCTGGAGTTTCTGAAAATTTACTCTTTTTTTTCTGCCTCCTGCCTGGAGACATTTTTCTTCTCAGAATGTTTAAATTCCCTTGTACTGCAGGGTAAAGGAGCTGATGCATGTTTGCAACTTAATCAGGATATTGTCAGGCTTCTTCCCAAGTCCAACATGTACTAGGGAAAAAAGGCATAGAAATGACAGAAAAAGCTGTGACATGGTACATGGCAAGAAAGTACCTTGTGCTTCCAGGGCCACACTGGGAGTTAGACCCTACAGAGGTCTAGCATTTCTCTGGCATTGATTTCTGGTCTGACCTTTGGCCAGTTGTTGAATCACTGATTTTCAAAGGTGCTGAACGACTGCCAGTAGGTAAAATCCTTTTTTTTTTTTTGTAACTGAGGTCAGTAAGAGCTTGGCAGCTGGAAGCCAGGATTTCATCTACTCACTTCAGTTTCAGCTTTGGGTGTTTCAAGAATCATAGTTGAGGAAGGCAGACTAGACTAGGGGAGAGGTTAAGTCAAAACCAAGTTGGAAGCAGTTTTAGCTGTGCTTAGTTACTTCAAGATATGATTCTGGCCCAAATGTTGTCAGGCAGATTAGTGGCTGATCCAATAAAGTAATGAATTACTTGACAGTAAAAGCTGTTCTGTGAAGTGAATGATTGATTATAAATGAAATACAGGAGCTTAGCACTGGACATAAATCCTGTTAACAGGGGAGATTAAGAATTATCAGATGATGTCACACCACAAAATGAGGCCATACAAAGTGGCATGTGCTCCTGTGTCTTTGGTGGGATGTCTGACACAGTTTTCCAGTGTGGATACAATATCATCTGTTAGGCAATAATTGCACTTTGAAATCTAACACAATGTAAAGTACCTGGAGTATTCCATGGAAGGCATCATTGAAATCCAATTTAAAATAACAATTCAGTTGAAAGCGCAACTTCACATTTTTCTGCAGTCAAATACTGTTTATCTATGTCTACTTCCACTTACATGTATGGAGCTGTGAGATTACCCTCAAGAAAAAAAAATATAAACCACATCAGGCTCAAATCCTGTAACTTAGCATCTTGTATTTAGTGCCAGAATAATGCTTAATCCAGCCAAACATATGAATATATATGTTTATCTATAAGCTTCTTTGACATTATAATGACTGCATATCCTGAGAGCAAAGAATAAAAGAAACTGCATTTCCGGATGAAGGCTGAATGGAACTGAGCTGCAAGCAAGGAGAGGGGACTTAATGATTGACTTGCATACACTCAACAGTGCTAGAGAATGGACTGCCCAACACAGCAGCTGGGCTGTTTGCAATAAACTTGCTAAAAGATGTAATTCCTGCAACACACCAAAGGTTAGGAGCTTTGCAGTATTGTGAAGCACTGGCATAAATTGTCATTGGTCCAATGACTTCAGTGTTGCTAAAAAGGTTGTTAGTAAAGAATTACACCCTACCAGCTTACCTAATGTTTCATTTTAGAGAATTTAGGCAGAGTGTTCATAAACTGCAGAAATGACAACTCTTCCTGCATCCACTTTTAAATTCATCTTTTTTGCCTCTCCCCAGTTATAAATAGAACAGGTTTTGAGCAGTTTGAACAGAGTGAACATTTTTCATTCACATTGCTTGTCAATTAAAAAAATAGCCTTTCATTTTCCCCCCAAATATTCTAGCCCTGTTGATACTTTGATTTGTTTGGGCTTTACGTCATCGTGCTCTCTCAAACAGAAATAAAAGGAACCTCTCCTCAACATGGACTTTTTTGTTTCATCTCTGCAAAGTGAAAAGATTTTTTGTTTTTGACAAACATTTCATTTTTCTCATCATCACAAAATGATGCAGGGCATTTTCCTATGCTTCCCTAATCAGACAGATCATAAACATAATTCCAAAAGGGATTGAATGTTTAGGTAGCTAACTAGGCCTAGGCTAATTTAATCATTAGCAATTGATGATTTAAACTGGCAGTTTCAAGTGGGGAAGTTAGTTCATATCAGATATTAGGAGAAAAACCAGCTATGTGGTGTGATTCTGACAGAGGTGAAGTTGTCTTCCTTGGTGCCTGGAGGCCTGGAAGTCCCAGATATAAAGCAGCAGAGAAGGGGGATGATGGGTCTGACCCTGAATAATATTTCAGATCAATTCTTTGCAAGATTTTTGTTTTTTAAAAAGCTGAACTGCCTTATCTTCTGACCAGCTCTAGTTGCAAATATCAATTGTGTTCAGAGAAGAATCTGTTCTATAAACTGTTTTCTTCTAAAAACAGCTTGAGCAGTTCTGACTCCTTTTTCAAAGCTTACATTTCCTGGTTTTGTATCTATTTTTTATCTTCCTCTTTGAGCTGTTCTTCACAATTTCATTGCCAGAAGAATCCCATCTTTTCCTGCAGTTTCTCTAAGTCAGTGCCTCTCCTGATATGTCTTTATAATTATTGCTTGACCCTTATAATATGGGAAATTTAGCAGGGAGTCATCTGGGAGAGTCTCTCCAGGGGAAACACAACTCCTGTGTCATGGGGAGGTGGGACAACAATCTGAATGAAATTGCACTGAGTGGAAGATGAGTGTGTGCACACAGCACTTGAAGATGCTGGAGGCAGAGGCATTCTCCATTACCCCATCCTTCCTCATCACCTCCCAGGCAAACACACCCCCTCTCAAATTCCCAGATTAGCAAGGTTGGGACTAACAGGAAAATCTCCTTGCCTGTGGAACTTTTTGTAGATTTTTTAGGTTCAGCTTAGATTTTTCTAAGGCTTTTCCTTTCTGTTAACAAGAGGATATTTGGGATGAGTTTTCCTCAGTGCACCCAGATCAGATTTCGCATTTTCCTCAATATAATTTTTCTCTTCCCATGTTCTTATTCCATCAAGTTCCTTGTATTATTTGCCTGTCCACTTTAGCATCCATGATTCCTACCCTTTTAACACCACCTGGTGATTTTATTGCAGTGCCTTTATTCCTGGTTTCTGACCATACAGAATGGGGACCAATTCCATTTGCTCCACAACAGTAAAGGATAGTTTACCTAAACTCGCACCCTTGGTCTTTGTCCTTCTTTACAATTCTCAGCAAGAATTCCAAGAGACGTGCGTCCAGCAACCTCAGAGGAAGCCACTGCTTGAGTCATTCAGAAAGCGTTGCACCATTTTTGGGAAATACGGCATTCACTTGACTCTTCAGTTCCGTTGAGGGGAAAGGGCTGGGGATGGATATGTGTAGGAAGAGAGACTGGCAGGAGGCATTTTTGGGGTTTTTCACATTGGATGGAGTTATGGGGCATGAAAGTAAAGAGGAACTCAGTATCTAAAAGGAATATGGAAGAAGAGCTCCTTCATGTACCTAGATGATTGTCCTGGAAAGGAGCAGTTACACTCCAGTGGGAAAAGAGGAGGCTGGAGGCAGCAAACCATTGTAGCTACAGAATGTGGAGACAGATGGGGAGACTCCCACTGGGGACAGCTGTCCGTGAAGGACTGTAGCCAGGGAAACAGCCCAGACAATGCTGGGGCTGTGAGGAACCAAACACAGCCCCATCCCTGAACCCTTGGGGAAGAGGAATTGGGAGTGAAGGGGGAAAGCTGGGTTTCGGACAGGGGGTGGGAGGGAGGTGTTTCAACTTTTGTCTTTGTTTCTGATTACCTGAATCTAATATAACTGTTAACATATTGAGCAACTTTTCCCCAAGCCAAGTCTGTTTTGCCCATGGTGGCAACTGGAAAGTGATTTCCCTGTCTTTGTCTTAAACAAAGAGATTTTCCATCCTATTATTTCCACCTGATCTCTTGAGGAGGAGGGAGTGAGACAGCAGCTGGATGGGAGCTTGACCCTTGGGCAGCACTTACCCACCAGTGTCATCTCATACTTAAAAGAAAAATGTTGACTTACATTCATCTAAAAACCTCGAAGTCTCAAACTATGCAGCAAGCATCACCTCAGGCTATTAAAACAGGGGAAAGAAGAATTGAGGGGACAGCGATTCAGTTTAGGGATGAACAAATGGAAGGAGGAGCAAATGAGTTCAGTGGCTTGCCTGGTCCACCTAGGTGAGCTCAGCTCCTCTTCCAAACTCTCTGTCAGACAAACAGTGCCAGTCCATTCCAAGTAATTCTGCTTTATCTTCAAAAGCCAGTGTCTACTGCCATTGTTAATAAAATATTGACAGAAATATTTGAAGAAAAAAAATTATTGCTAAAATTGAGATGAGTTGGTTTGGCATAGATGTTAGAAATTTTCTTAAAAAGAAGCAGTTCAGAAAATAGCATATCTTTGCTTAATTCTGTTTAGTCCGCATCTGAAAGGACGATGTTTGCAGTTTTCCAGCACAATGGATGTGAGAATGTATATCAAATCATTAGATATGACTAGAGGTCATTATTTTGCTACTCAGAGACTCTTCAAATACTTCAGATAGTATCTGAAATCATTAAATACCAATTTCAGCCACCAGGAGACTCCTCTTGATGGGCTGAAGGATGCAGAGGCTTTCCTGTGTCACTCAGTGGCATACTTGGAAGGAGATCTCTGTGCTGGTACCCAGCAGTCTCAGGTATTTACACATCTGTACGAGCAGGTGTGGGGTTAAGTCCCAGAACACATATTATGCAAGGCAAGTGATAGACCAAGACATATTTGTTTTCTAACTCCATAATTAGGCTCCCAAATGAGTGACTGCTGATTGCTTAGCACTTTTTAAAGCCTTAAGGCTGCAACTTCTGCAAAATTAATGAAAGTGGTTTCCGGGGAACTTTACAGCTTGCACAGAATCTGAAACGTATTTCTCGGGAATTTTGTTCCTTCTAACCAAAAACAAAGATCTGGATCCACAGAAAGATAAATGCAAAAGTAACTCAAAGAAAGCTACAGAATCTTTTAATTTGAAGCATATAGGGCCCAAAAAATAGTGGATGACAAAATGTAAACCTAGATTTTAATGTCTAGATATCCAGAATATGAGTTTAGTCAATGATTTTCTCATTTTGATTTATTTAGTCGTAAGTTTTTCATGGATATTGATCTTGAAAAGTTTAAGTGGGTTGCTTTCTATCTCAGGACAGATAGAACAAAGTAGGAGACCTAAGCTATTTCAGTTCAGTTTTTCTTTCTTCTGCCATGTCAAAAATAAAAACCCCGGCATGTTTTGGTTTATCATTCATTTATTTATTGTTTGACAACTCCTGAAGTTAAGGCCAATATTAACACAGGAGCTGCCAGACTGGATCAATCCAGCAATCTCTCTAATTCAATTCTGTCTCCAGGGAAGCCCAGTGTGTTGGAATAGGAAGGTACAGAAAGACCTACAAGCAAGCAGGTAAGGAATGAGTTGGTTTCTTTTAAAATATATGTTATAATAAGAAAGACAGCAGTGATATCTAGGAAAGGGTTCATATATTCAGTAGAATTATCCTCTGCCTTATTTTTGTCACCACTGCTCCTGGAAATTAAGAGAAGGAATGCAAACACGAATGCCCAGTGCAAGTGCCTCTGACCTTTGGAAATAATTGGATGTGGATCCAAACCTGGCAGCCCTATCATGTACTAAAGTCTCTTAAAATCATCCTATCCATCAGCCAGACAGGGAAAGAGAAACATGTAAGAAAAGGTCACATTAGCAAGGAGCAGCTGCCATGATTCCACAAGGTTCATATTATTTAGTGGGACCAGTTTCTTCTCTTCAAATTCCAAATCCATGCCAAAATCTGGTGGCACAAACATGCACAGAATTTCACACTTTGATGTGTACTGCATCAGGGTGACATTTCAGAAATGATATGCAAGGACTTACACTCACGTGACTGTAAATAACAGGGGTCCAATTCCCCAGAGATGGCACTAAACTCCTACTACATCCTCTGCAAACACTGCCACGAGGCACTGCAGATTGGCTCTGCAGTGTACACACACATAAACCACCTTGCTTTAGTTGAAAGGCTGAGGCATTTATTAGAGGAAAGGATTATAATGATGCAGTTTAAACACTGTTAACTAAACATGAATTGATGGGGAAAAAAATCAGCTTAGTAAGAGGTTAGTTCCTCCTTCAGCATACTGACAGTGGTGCTTCTACCATTAAAGAAAAATTCATTTTGTGTTTCCACAGTTTTTTTCTTCTTGGGCCCTTAAGGAAAAGGGATTTCCCAAACCACTATAGATCACTCCTATAACCCAAAACATTCCTTCTATTTTTGAGCCAGTACATGAAGCACTGAATAATGAGCCACAAATCTGGCAGAAATCCATGGACAGTAGTATGGAGATAGATCAGCAGACTTTATGCCTGTATTATTGCGAGGGTGCAGATACTTGGAGGCCTTGTGGGAAGCCAGAATATCCATTTCAATGGGAATCTTTCATGCACAGAGCTAAGCCCTCCTTCAGCCAGTTTGCACTCTGAACAGACAAGGTGTGAGAGGAGAAAGGGAAAAGTAGATCAGAAAAGCATAAGAGAGACAGAAAATCTTCTAGGGGCTTGCTGGTATAGCCCACTGACTGCATTACTGCCCATCACCAAGGTCATTTATTACGCCTTTTTCCATCAATCCATTGACAGGAAAGTCCTCAGTGCAGGGGGCTTATCTCGGTATGGGAACTAGTTCTGTCCTCACCACAGCTTGCGAGGAATGGTGAGAAACGTCCCAGATCTAAGAAGATCTTATCAGGAAATATGATCTTTAGCTTGAGATGTTCATCTGAACATCTCTGGTTTTCCAGAGAAGTTGTATCCAAACTCAACCGTCTCAGAGTATCCTTTGCAAACTCCTTGATTTTGTCTTCCTGATCTGGTATTTTATGGATAGAACCATGGAATTATTTAGGTTGGAAATGACCTCTAATGCCATTGAGTAGAAATATTAACCCAGCACCACCATGGCCACACTGAACCATGTCCCCAAGTGCCAATGATTAAAGATCAGAGGATCCAAATACTTAGAGGTCCCTCAATGTGGATCTCCACAGAACCTTGCTGTTTCACCAGTCTCAAAGAGCTCCTTCAGAGTTATAATTGCCTGGTCGCTACAGAGAAAAAAAAATACCTCCAAAAATAATCTAAAAATTCAGTTTTTCAACAGTAGTAGTCACATCGCCTTCCTACACAGATTTTAACCCAACATCTCTTAATAAGTAAAGACAGACGCAACAGAATTTTTTCTGCCATACACCCTGATAAACACCACCAATCCTCCTCACAGCAGCTTCCTGTTTAGATGAAATATCCAGTTTTTGTTTCCTACAATTAAAAAAAATTCTCCTCTTGCACAAGGCTATGGGGGTGGACTAATCTGTATTCTCAAGGAGATTTCTCAAGATCAAGCTATAGATTTAAGGATTTTTTTTTTGTTCTGTGGTAGTTTTTTTCCCTTTCCACAATTTGATTGGANTATCCAGTTTTTGTTTCCTACAATTAAAAAAAATTCTCCTCTTGCACAAGGCTGTGGGGGTGGACTAATCTGTATTCTCAAGGAGATTTCTCAAGATCAAGCTATAGATTTAAGGATTTTTTTTTGTTCTGTGGTAGTTTTTTTCCCTTTCCACAATTTGATTGGAGACAAATCAGTCTCAAGAAATACTGATGTGTCTGAAGACACTTTTTAAGCAGAAAGAAAAATTCATCAGTCACATTTCTTGTTCTGAATCACTCACTCAACTCTATTACTGACAACTTGGAGTTAATACAAAGGTTCTGTGCTCCATATTGTGTTCAGAAGCAAACATTCTCTAAAGAAATGTTTGCATGTTAATGACTTATTTGCCTTCAGTAAGCAGCTACACGTGTCTATAGAAATTATACCAAGCTTAAGATTCAGTTGGTAACAGCTTTAATGCAACATCATACATTATATTTTCAGATGCAACAATCTGTCTCATCCTAATTCTGGGACTGCTAAGAACATCCTTACTAAGTCTATAAATCAGAGCAGCTGCAGTTACCTGTCACACAAAGGCTGGACTGGAGCTGCTTAAGTTCCTCCTTCCCAACACTGCCAAAGCACCTTAATAACAATTCCTAGGTAGAACTGAGAGAAATCACCAATCCTTTCATTTAAAACATGTATTTTTCATTGTGAGAAGGTATTTCTTCAAAACTTCTAGATGAGCAAAAAAACAAAAGGGCTACTTTTTTGTCTGATAAGGGAAAAAGCGTATCTTGCAAGGTCCAGATGCAACAAAATCATGAGTCTTAGTTTTAAAGGAATGGGGACTAAAGGAATGGGGTCTAAAGAAATGGGGAAAAGCTTTCCTGAAATGAAACATCCTGATGCTGCATAGCAGTCCCTTGTCTTTTAGGACAGTAGACATCCTATGAATATTCCTCTCAGATTCCTCTATGTTGGCTGTATGTTGCTTCAGAGAGTAGTTTTGCTCACATTTTAAACCTGGTCTCCATTCCTTGCATAATTTTCTTTGGAGATGGTTTAATATGAGGTGTTCCTGAGGTGCCCAGATTTATTTATATTTTAGAAAATATTTTTCCCCACAAAATAGGTTTATTAAACCAAGCCCAGATGCAAAATCATGGTCTGACAAATTAAGCTCAATGCTCTGAACCCATCTCTCCATCTCTAATCAGCTGACTTTAGGCTAATCAGTATAACAACTTCTTTGCTCCTCTCAGAGGAGCAACTTCACTCCTGATGTGTTACAGAAGTGTCCCATCCCGTGCTGCAGAAATTAGCTATTCACCAGCAAAGAACTGTGAATAAGGCTCAGTTCACCTAATTGTAGTCATCTCACTGAGTCTACCAGGCATCTGTAGCAGAAAATGCATCCATTAGGGAAGGTCTAAACAGAAATAAAGGGTTTGGCTGTCTCCATGTGCAGTTAATAGCTCCACAGATGGCTCCATCTAGGTGAAAAATAGACTATAAAATACAGGAAACAAAATCTCTGACGTTATTTTCAAAGATGATAATTAATATAAGGAAAGGATTAAAAAATGCTCAGTCTCTTTCAGTTATAAACATGAAATTACTTCCATTTTGGATTATTCTTTGCTAGTGCTGATTTGTATGATGGGTGTACTCTGGCATATTTGTACTGCACCATATTTTGGTAGCATTCTCCTTTCCCTAGGGAATCCACATTATGGATAAAAAAAAAAAAGTTTATACACTTCTTTTCATGACGGTAGG
>VYZQ01023867.1:7250-45840 GCA_013400655.1 Mystacornis crossleyi | reverse complement strand
AAAAAAAAAAAAAGAAGCCAAATAATAAAGAGATTAGTCATGCTGCCAGCAGGAAAAACATGCTGGGCAAGAGCAAAAGAACTGCAAGAGCTGTGTGTGATTTTGCTTCATTGTGTTTTACTTTCTAGATTTGCTGAATCAGCGTCTCTACTGGGTAGACTCCAAATTGCATTCACTGTCCTGCATTGATTTCAATGGCAGCAACAGAAAAGTTCTGATCTCCTCTGTGGATGATCTGAGCCATCCTTTTGGCTTGGCAGTGTTTGAGGTAAGAGTGGAAAACGGATGCCGAACAGACTGGAGCCTGTAAGAGGTCCCCGAGTTGTTCTTGATTAAAAGCTCTGCCTTTTGCACAGCCCAGAGAGCTCAGTGAGGGCGGTCGCTGCTATAGAAACCGCTAAACCTGGTGTGGGTTCAGCAGGGAAACTGGTTTTTAAAGTCCTTAGTCAAGAGCAATGTGTTACCTCATGCTTTTACCTAATGCAGCATAAGTGCATTAAATGATTGGGGGAACAAAGACTTCAACTTTGGCACTCACTGTAGGCAAGTTATAGCAGAGAAAGGTCCAGCTGGCTTTAGGCTCAGGAAAATCCTTATCCTTAAATCCCTTATTCCTCCTATGTGAAGTGGGTGATATCTGGGCATCTGACTTTGGGCACGGGTTTCTCCAAGTCATTGTTGCCCTTCAGTGCTATCCCTATCAGCAGCATTTGGAAGGATCTCTTAGGTTATTTCCCCTCTCTCCATCCAGCCTGGTCTGAATGGCTGGGTGGAATAACAGACAATGCTTTTGCTTTTGCTAAGCTGCCCTTGTTGTCCAGCAGTGTGGCTTTCCTTACAGAAATACACGTGGATTTAGCAGGCAGCAGCGCACACAGATGACCAAGCAATTAAATACTGTTTGGTAACTGCAATTCCTGGGTACCTCTTCCACCAGTAATTTTGTATCTTCAGTACAAAATACTTCATACATAGTATGCCATGCAAAAGATAGTAATAAAAAAGAGAAATAGATGCTCAGCTTCCAGGGGTGCTCTAGGCACTGGCCTCTTCATAGATGCCTGTTTATGCAGGTCTTATGTTGGGAAAGGAGGAAAAAATCAGCAAGGTAAGAAATGTTTCTAGTATGGAGTATGGCCCTTTGCTCATGACCTACCCCAGCTTACAAAGAAACAGCAGCTCAGAAACAGCACGGATGCAGCTTGTCTATACCTTACCATATTTCTGCTCCCTTACCTCAGTCTCCGAGCTACTCAGAATTACACAGCACTTTGTAAATTTGTAGGAGAGCTCGGCTTTTGAACATTGTCCAAAATAGAAAGAAAAAAGCTGCAGACAGCAGTAGCATGAACCAAAGGTGCCCCAAGGTGGGAACACAGTGCACTGACTTTGTGACTGCTGGAGTTTAATCCAACTCGAGCAGGATTTGAGCAGGCCAGGTCAGGATTCTGTGCATTCCCTGCAGGACAGAGTGTTCTGGACTGACCTGGAGAACGAAGCAATCTTCAGCGCAAACAGGCTCAATGGCTTGGACATCTCCATTCTGGCAGAGAATCTCAATAACCCTCATGACATCGTGGTGTTTCATGAATTAAAGCAGCCCAAAGGTAAGAGGTGTCCTCAGGATGTCATGGCCCTGAATCAGGTTTATTTGAGCTGGCAAATGAAATGCTCCCTGATGGTTCCTGATGAGAGAGAAAGCACAGGTAATAATGGGAAATCAATGCCTAATGTTTGAAGTTCCTGCATAATTAATTCAGCAGCAGCATTTATTGAAGAACCTGCAATTTGCTAATAGCTGTTTAATTAATTAGCATCTTTGATACCAGTGAGTTACTCTTGTCACTGTGATGCTTCCCATTCATTGTGTATTTGGGAAGTTTTTACAGTACTGTGTAAGGTTTTGCTCCACTGTACAAACTGTAAAGATGCTTAAGCAGCCTGATAAATGGAGGGTAGGGAGTGGAAGAGGGTCTTTTCAGAGGATCTGGTATTTCTTTGCCAAGGGCAAGAAATAAATAATTAGAGAAATAACTTGTCTTTTCTTCCATCCTTGAACAGCTCCAGATTCCTGTGAGCTCAGCCCCCAGCCAAATGGAGGCTGTGACTACTTGTGTCTTCCTGCACCTCAGATCTCTCCCCATTCCCCCAAGTACACGTGTGCCTGTCCTGACAATATGTGGCTGGGCCCTGACATGAAAAAATGCTACAAAGGTAAATACAGTCACATCTCCATTTCACTACTCCAACAAAACCATATTTACAGTGAATATATTTCCTGATGGTGAAAACACAAACACCAGCTTCTGTATTCCACTCCTTGTTGCCCTCTGAGCACAGCAGCACTGTGGCATCCTTTGCTGAAAGCTTGCTTACTTTGGAAAGCCAAATCAGAAAGATAAAGCAGGAAGAGGGGGATAAAAGGGCTAGGGCCCAGCACTAAAAGTGTGACTAGTCAGTAAATCGTTAAAATCGATTACTCATATATTGATATATTGATTATGTCATATATATGCAATATATGCTTATATATATTAAGATATCTATATGTCTATCTAGAGATAGATACTGGATCTGGGGAGGTCACAGTCGTTGCTGATAATATCCCGAAAAAATGAGTGGCTTCATTGTAGTTTTCCCTAACATGCAGTGAGTTCCTGATACAAATTCAGAATCTTCTGAGGTTCTGGAAAAAACCGCAAGTTTGTGAACTTCTTAGCTACCTTCAATACAGAGTGCTTTTTTTGTTAGTATTAATAAATCAAGCTTGACTTCAGGAAATAATTTCTGTAGCTTTAGGCAGAGAACTATCAATAGTTTGACTACCTGGGAAGTAAAATTGG
Organism: Mystacornis crossleyi; assembly: GCA_013400655.1. NCBI lineage: Eukaryota > Metazoa > Chordata > Aves > Passeriformes > Timaliidae > Mystacornis > Mystacornis crossleyi. Next base: position 42,997 of record VYZQ01023867.1, on the reverse strand, counting down.
AATTTGGTTTCTGCTTCTCTTCATTAAATGTAACGGTCCTTCCCAGATTTGTGTCACCATTTGTGATTTGCTTTGTGTACTTGCTTTAACCAAATTTCCTTGTTGCCCTTGGTTTTCAGATCTTCCAACTACTGCAGCTCCTGTAGCGGTTTCCACAGGCACAGCATCCCGTACTGCCGGCACCACGACCGTCGCTGCTGTACCTGGCAGTGCCAGGGACACCACGGAAGTTGTCCCCAAAGCTGTACCAGAAGCTACGATCACCACCCCAAGTCTTCATTTACCTTCCACCACATCCATCCTGATAGATTCTGAGATGACCACTGGAAACAGCAATTTATCACAGCACTGTAAGAGAATGAGATTCCTCTTTCCTCCTTCTATGTCACAAGTCCTCATGCACTGGTGGGACACCTGACCTAATGTCTGAGTTCCAGAGGGGTCAGGTGCAGGCACATCCTGGTGCACAGCAGGAGACATCAGCTCCTCTCTCTGCAGGCACCTGGGTTATGGTGGCTGCTGTCATTCCAGTCACTTGGTGTGTTAAGGAACTTATATCAGCTTTTATCCAAGGCACATGAACGGCCCTGAGAGTTCACATCAGCCTTGTGCCCAGTACTGGCTCATCCCAGCTTCAGTGCTGCAGGCAGTAGAATGGATGATTCTGCAGGTGCTTCACCTATTTTAATTGTTTAATTATTAATGTGATTCAGCACAAGTTCTGGGTGAAAAATTCCCCCTGGGCAGCTTTAGTGCTGCTGGACATGTAGAATCACTACAGCCCAAGACAAGCTGCCTCTGGTTTCTGTGGCTGTGCTTGGCATGTTAATGTGGCCTCATCATGACACAGGTTTGAAGTTTTGCATTATTTATCAGAAAAGCATCCCAGTGGAGAGCACTAATAGGCTCTCCTCAGTGGAACACCAGCCTGCATCTCAGAGCTAACAGGCAATCCCTCCATGTCCTTGCTGCCAAGGCAAAGCAGAAAGGCTGAACTGGTGTTAAAAAAAAAAAAAAAACCTCTAGTCCAGGGAGAAGATTTTGCTCTGCAGGACCGCAAACAGACACGTAAGTTTAAAAACAGTAACGTGCTTCTTTTCTGCAGATGTTTCACTGTTTCCATTTCATCTGGAAAGCAGCAATACACCACCCCTGTCTGTAGAACAGTGATGCAGTGCACTCTGTGCTGTGTAGGCAGAGCACAGTCCCATGGCTAAAAAGCATTTTCTCTTTGTGCAATATTGAATTATTTTCAAATGCAATAATTACCTTTCTAATAAGCTGTGAAAGCAAGGTGCTTTTATTGTCCACTTTGGAAATAGTCTGGCTTGTTATTAAGTAAACAACTATGTAATGGAACAGCCTGCTACAAGGAAGTATTTATAAGTTGCACGAATTGGTGTATTAAAAGAAAAAGTACAGTTAGTTCCTCTTATCTCAACTCCTGATATTTTAGCAAAAGTAAATTTTCTATACTGATCCCATATATAAGATCTAAGCGAACATTTTAAAGGATAGAAATTGAAAGGTATATTGAATTTTTTAAAATTATATTTTCCTGTAATTGCTTTTTTTCTCTTATAAGTACACTACTGAGTTTTGGGACCATTCTTGTATGCTGGGGCAGGCTGCAGCAGTGAGGGATAGATGTGTTCACTAACTCCTTAGCTGTAAATAATAAAAAAGGAAAAAATTAAACAGAGAAGCTGTGCAGATGGCTTTGAACTACATTCTTTTTCTGACAGCTCAATAAATCATTAATTGTGTCAGTACTCGAAAGTGTTCTGCTGTGGATTTTTAAGAGCACTATTCACCATCCCCTGATCCGTGCATGGCATTTCCATTAAATGTCATGTTTTCAAAACTGGCCTCCTTTTTTGTGCTTGAAAATGGGAGGCCCAAGCACAGTCACCCATTTCTGGTCACACCTTGTCTGACAGCCCTGTACCGAGCGTGTCCCTTCACTGGCCACGAGCTCTGAGGTGCCCCTGTCCCCCTGCAAGGCAGCGGTGCTGCAGGGACCTCGCTCCTCAGGAGAAGCAGCTCAGCTCAGCCCAGATCTGTGTGCGCTGCTCAGCATCTCCAGAATAATTTCATTATAAAACTTTTTGTAAATTCTTTAATTGCAAAAGCTTTCTGATGGGTAGAACAACATGGGTACCAACAGAAAACCTTTAAAACCAGCAAGTGCGTTAAATGATCAGAACACTTCTGTAATTCCAGATGCAAATGATGATGAAGGCTTTGGTTCAACTGTGACAGCAGCTGTGATTGGAATTGTCATTCCTGTGGGTAAGCAGATTGCATTTAACCTTTGAAAGAGATCATACCGAAGTGCAATACCAAGATATTGTATTTACCACAGTAAATACACTTTTCCAGTTTTCAGAGGTAGGGTGGGAAAGAGGTACTGTTGGACTGGGGAGAAGTAGCCCAGCTTTGAGAAAACGCTGAGGATGGCTGCCAGCCGTGGAACTCAGCAGATCCGTGCCTGGCTGACAGCCCTTTCTCTCCCCTCTCCTCAGTGGTCATTGGCTTGCTGTGCATGGGGGGATACCTCATCTGGAGAAACTGGAAACGGAAGAATACTAAAAGCATGAATTTTGATAATCCAGTTTATAGGAAGACAACAGAAGAGGAAGATGAAGACGAAATCCATATTGGGCGAACTGCCCAAATTGGACACGTGTACCCAGCAGTAAGTACCTGAGGAGATGGCTGATGGAGAAGATTAATTCTGTTGAGAGTTCCAGTACAGAATCTGGATTAGTGTTGCTTATTTGCCACATAACGACAAAAACCAGAACTTCTTCAGTATCATTGATTAGGCAGAAGCCTAAACTTCTAGGCAGCCCATGCAGTTGTCTTAGAATACAGTGCACTGTATGAGATACTGTGTTCACATGAAGAATAATTGTCCTAATCAAGGTACCAATCTGACAAATGCAAAGCTCCCTCAAGAGCAACCTCAGTGTGGGACAGGTGATTACTCATCCTCTACTGGATTCTGTTCTATCTGTGCTTAGGCTGCTACCAAGTGTCTAAACTATGGTAAGGATAACGTGAGTTTCTCAGCAAATCAGGGAGAATATTTTTTCCGCAGTAACAGTATAAAGAAAAGTCACATCCTCACAAGAAGTGAGTGAGGTTCTGTAAGAAGGAAAAGGATCCTCCCTCAGAGCAGCATCCCTGGGGAGAGGAGCACTGGCAGGTATGACTGCACTGTATTTTCACAAGAGAGCAGGAAGATCCAGAGCAGTGAGCGAAGGCAGTTCAGCTCCTGTGGGCAGGCAGGTGGGCAGATAATGTCCTGTATCATCGAAAGGTCCCACACAAGACCACGCTGCAGAAAGTGCCGTCCCTTACAAGGAACCTTACCCAATATACAAGGGCAGGAAACTTTGCAGCACCTCTTTAGTAACTCTCGAGCAAGTGACCTCACTTGGGGAGAAAAAAAATCGCTGTCTAGAATAGACTTGTCACCAGTTCAGCAGGGACAGCCGTGAGAGTTCTAACGAGAAATACAAGTTAGCATCAGTATCACAGCTCACAAAGGTGTGTTTTTTCCCTCCCCAGCGTGTAGCATTAAGCTTAGAAGATGATGGGTTGCCATGAGGATGAGGATGTTGCTCCAATCAACTGAACACTGAACAAATCTGCTTTGGATCACAGAACCTGCTTCTTCTTTTTGATTGTTATTTATGTTGCAGAAGGGTAACCACAAAGTTATAATGAACTGCAAACATCCAAAGGATGTGAGAGTTTTGTATGTATAATCTTTTATACACATTTTAACTTGTTGCACTACCCATTTGTGATAGTGAATAAGCAACAGCTGAGCTACTAACTCAATGTACATAACCAGCCAGGCTGAAGGTTCAGTAGCTATTGCTTTATTTTAAGACTATATTTATAGATATTTTGTAAATATGTTGAATATGCTTTGTGGCTATCCATCAACATAAGTAAAATAAATTCTGTACAGGCAGTTTAGAAATATTTATTAACAAAATCTGGATTATAAGATCTGTTCTGTAAATATAGTAGAGGGGTGAGAGTATTTATTTTTTGTATGTTTGGCTTGCTGTGCATAGATTATCTGTGTATATATCTATCTGGACAAGATAGATATATAGGCATATAAATATATACATATATACAAAAATATATACATATATTTTAAAACTACTAGCCTACATTTATGAAAATTAGGGATAATTGAATTTTTACAGGATGTTTGAGATGTTTGCTTTGAAATCTAAAGACACTATGTAAGAAAGAGCTGTAGTATGATAGCTGACCAGTGAAGCACTCCATAAAAAACAGCTCCTGATTTCCATCCTGGCTTTTAAGGGTTGCTTTTACATTTTCCAGTCTATCCATGAAGAATCCATGCAGTGCATTTAACTGGAGAGCTATTGCCTACAGCATTTCAGTCAGGAAAAACTCCTACAGCACCCAGGGTTTTTGTGTCGTATTGTTGCTTTTTTACAGCTTGGTACAAATCTGATTTTTGTTTGTTTGTTTCTAAATGTAAATCTAAATGCATTTCCACACTGGGAATCTTGCACCTCTCAAATCAGCTCAGAATTAACAGAAAGAAAGATTTAGCCATATATTTCCACACTCCCAAGTGAGCACTCTCTGTGGTTCATCAGGAAAATAACACAATAACAAAAGTCACTCCCTTCCCTCCTTGCCCTTGTCCCCTGCTCATACTGATTTAAAAAAAATCCAGTTTCAGGAGCTGCTGTGGGCACACACAGAACTCTTTTCGAAGTGCAGCAGTTCCCTTCCAAAGTCCTGCCCATGGAACAAGCTGCCCCATGGCAGGTCTGCCGGAGCACAGAGCTCTGGGCAAGGAGGCCAGAGCAGGTTAAAAACTCCCAGCCCTACCGGTGTCTGTGGCTGGGTCATCCTGCACCTGGCAGAAAAAACACTTGTTTTTTTCCTCATCTCGTTCTGTGGGATTTCCTGGGAATTCTGTGGGAAGAGAATACACTTACCTCCCACTGCATAATGGACTAGTACCTACCTGAACTGTACCAAATCCTAGAGAAATCTTCCCCAAGTTTTTATGTCAGTCCAAGCTTTTGTATTTGAGTGAGTAGAAGAAAGCCTGAGTAGGTTTGGGATTTTTTTTCCTTTTGTTTTCATTTCTTTTAGAATAAATTTACAGTGTAATGTGAGCTGGAAGCTGATTCTTGACTAAGAGAAGGAAGAAAGTGTCTAAAGCCCTGGTATGCATTACAAACATAATTCATACTCTCAAATGCCTCATGGCCTGCATAGACAATACAAAAGTAATCAAACATCCTTCTATTCCAAATTTTAGATTTTAAGGCAGTGACAAAATGAGATACTCCATTCTTGTTGTAAGGTATGAAGCTCTCTTTCTACAAATCCATGCACTGTGTGCATGAAGAATAAAGCTGAGAAAGGCTGTATGTGATAACACTGTAACTAACAGACGAATGTAAATATATATGAAAGTTCTACAGTTTTGATACTTTTTTAAGAACACACAAACAAACCTGTACAAACCACGTGTAAAAGGCTGCAGGTTTTTTCAAACCATTGTAAATGAACTCGATGTGCAGTGCTGATTTCAACCTTTACAGATTTATAACTACTGAGAAGTCAAACACCAAATTTGTTTTTTAAGAAATTAATTATTTTAAATAATGGTTCAGATTGGTAGGGTGATATTTAACAATTGTAATCATTTCTGCTCTGTCTTGTCATACTGAAGTTCTGTTAAAGTCAGTTCTTGCTTGGTGCCTTTTGTGTTTCAGTTCTTACCTTCCGGACAAAAGGCCCAGGGAGGGGCGGGGGGACTCTGTGTAACACTTGCTGTACTGGAAACCAAATGAACACGTTTGTAAAACAGTGCACTGTTTCTATAGAAAGATTAAATTTTTTTTTTATCTGGGACTACTGAACTAATTATTTCATGGTGTCTGAAAGAGGACTGTATCCTATTTTGGTCTGAGTTTTCCCTAACTCTTAGCTGCCCAGACCCAGAGTGGGATTTGGGAGCAGTGCTGTGTAATGCAGCTGTTCAGCCTCAGCATCACAATAGCAGCACTGGGGACAGTTCACATTCCACACGTGACTCAACAGAGCATTTTGTTCTGAATTGTCTCTTTCTGCCACTTTGGTTTTGGTCACCTGCAAATCACAGGGAAATCAGCAGCAGGTTCATTATTTCTTTGAGCTGAACAATTCCATCAGTGATGTATGTGGGTAAAACCTCCCATGGTACAAGTACACCAGACCTTACCCAGTGTGAGAAAATGTCCCAAAGTGAACAGTGCCCACAACAGAACTGGTGGTGTTCTTAACCTGAACTAGTAGGTGTTTGCCTATTCAACAACTAATTGCAAACAAAAAATTGTTTTGGTAAAACACCTACAGAAGCTGCAAAATGCCTTACAGCCACACTTATGCCATCCTGAAAAAAAGACAGAAATACTGCTTTTCTTGGAATATCAACAGGCAGACTTAACTTTTTTTCTTTTAAACATACAAACAGTCCCTTCCATGGAAATAAAGCTGGAGAAAGTACTGGAAGTATGACAATAGCTTTGGCTGGAGACACAAGGGACTCAGAACTAAACACACAGTTTGCTCTCTCTTCCCTTTCTCTTGAAAAAATGAAATCCTGGGTAATACAATACAACCTTTCCCCACCACACATTTTACAAAGCTCTTGGAAGCAGTGCATTTATTGAAATTCTCTTTCAGTCAATTCTTTGCCCCAAAGGAAGCAGCCAAGCAGGTAAAACTTCCCAGGCACAAAGAGTTACTACCAAACTAATACGGACTGATGTACTGGTAAATATCAGTGGTTCAGTTTTCTATCTAACTGAAAACAGGTTTTTCTTACTTCAAAATATTTTCCCCTTTCAGTTAAGTTATTTTAGCAAAGTAATATGGTAACAAATAGAAAAAGTGACACAAAAAAATTTCTCTCCAGGTCTAAACAGCAAGGACAGCACAAAATAAAACTGAAAGAGCCTCCTAAGAAGAGTCCCAAACCTACCTGGGCATTAAGGTATGCCTCCCAAAACAACTCCTTTTTTAAATTATTTATGCTGTATTAGCAATAAAATTCTATTTTTTGTTTCACTTTTTACACACAGTAGCTGTACAGTCTGAGCTAATCCACACCAACACTGTTCTGCCGACTTCCATTAAGGTGGTCTGTGGACTACAGGGACTCATCATGTAAGTCCCTCAGTGTTTGTGTAACACATGTAACTCAGGCACCTTTCTGCCTTCTGCAGGAATATGTGTGCTCATTTCCTTACACTGCTTGTTCTCCATCAAATCAGCCCTTCAAGTTTGGGAAACACTTTTAAATCTGTCTTCCTAATTTACATCCTTGCCTTGAAGCAGAGGGCTACAGCCATGGGCTGTTGTGAGCTCTTTCACTGCTTCAGTGCCGGCATTTACAGAGTGGTGCCAGCTCCAGTTGTCTCCTAAATGCACAGTGTCAACCAGTGTCAACACTGGAAGGATTCAAGGAAAAAAAAGCAACAGAGGTGGTGAATTTAGATGTGGGATACAGCAGCCACCCTTTAGATTCAAGCTACAGGCCATTTGCACGTGGACATGCTGGGTGCTCAGCAGCCAGCTCCGAACACTGAATACACCCACACACTCCCTCCTGCTTCCGCTGCAGGTCCTGGGGCTCTCTCTGCTGCTCAAGGGTAGCCCAGAAATGGCACACAGGATGATGAATGCACTGTTACAGTCCCAGTTGGGGACTTAAAATGAGTTTTTTCCATTTGTAGTCTGAGGGTTGTTATGGCTTGTCCTGATGACAAAACTTGGGGCTGCAGCTTTGCAGCTGCACGTTCTGCAGCACCCTGCACAGGACCATTGCCAGGGAATGGCACCGAGCACGGCCTGGCCATGACTGTCCTTATGAGGGGAAATGTGTAAAGTCTGGGGTGAACCAGAGCCCCCAGTCTGTGCCAGGGCCAGGGCTGGCCAAACTCTTTAACACAAAGCATGAACCTGAACCCTCACCTGCCCCAGTGGGCTGAAGAAAAGGGACACTCATCAGCCCTAGTTACAGGAGTAAAACATACACAGAGCTACGCACATCAGTAAATAATCTGCTGGGGGAGGAGGAGAGAGAAAATCAGGAGCTAAATTAAACCCAGGGGGGAGGAGGTGTTTTTAAGATTTTGGTTTGTTTCTCATTATCCTACTCTTATTTAATTGGTAATAAAAGAAATTAATCTTTCCCCAAGTCAAGTCAGTTTTGCCTGTGACAGTAACTGGTGAGGGATCTCACCCTGTCCTTATCCCCAGCCATGAGCCTTTCACTGGGTTTCCTCTCCTCTCCCCTCCTGAGAATGGGAGTGACAGAAGGGCTTTGGGGGGCAAATGGTATCCAGGCAGGGTAAACCCACCAACCCTGTAAGAGAAAAATGGGGGGTTCACTTTCCACAGAGACCAAACTGGCTCTTCTCAGACAGATGAAATGTGCCTGTCCAATAGTTTGCCAGACTCCTTACACCCCAGGGAATGGAATGAATGCATGGTCAGCAGGGAATGAACTGAGCCACCTTGTTTCACTTGCACGGCTTCAAGCACCAACTCCCCAGCCAAGACACAAATCTCAGAGTCCAATTTTATACAGCTTAAAGATGAAGTTGTGGCTTCTGCTATCACAGCAGCAGAGGCAGTGACACAAACAATCAGCTTCTCAATAGATCACCTCCTAGAGCGCCCCCAAAAGGTGGGCTATATGCCTCAGGATGCTGAACGTGGATTTCTCAACCAAACAACTTCCAGAAGAGGCCAATGAGCACCAGTTCAGGCTGAGTTCTTAGCTCTTACAGGAGGGCAGTAATGCTAATGTGTACCTGCACCTACGCGTCAGCAAGCAGAATGAGAATTAACATGCTTTTAAAAATGATACTCTTTTTTCAAATTATTTGCAGCATTCAAATCTCTCCGTGTACCTCAGTGGGAGAACATTTCCTTACGGGATTAGCCACAGCTGCCTGCCAAGTTCCCCACACTATCAAGGAAACCACTGTAATCTTGTCAGTGGTGATAAGGCAGTGCCTTAGCAGGGAGCTGAAGTTATGTCAGTGAAACAAGCAAATCTCCCTGATAGTTTGATAGGCCCCTGCCTGGTTCCAAGGATGGTGTACATGGGATTACAGAAGGCTGGACTGATAATTTTGCCTTCACATCAATTCAATTCTTCAGCCCCTGCCTTGAGGCTACAAAGTCAGGTGGAAGAGGAGTGGTTTTACCTGCAGTTCTTGGCCAGGTACAACTGAGGCCAAATAACAAAGACATCCCACATTACCGTATTCGGGACTTTATCTGCTGAGTCTTCCAATCAAGGAATTAATTAGTTCCAACTGCAGTAATTTATTTTCATGCATATATTCCCCCGCTGGAGCTCAGCTAAAAGCACATACATTAATTTAATTCAAGCCATTACACATAAAAGATGATGGAAAGCCTTACAACCAAACATTCAAGAAAAATCTCTGAATCTACATATTTTACTAATTAGGCACAGACCTAAATAAGTTCTAAGCAAGGAAAACACCTTGAAATGATGCTTAGAAGAGAAACAATACTTGGAAGGTAATATTTAGGTCTAAGTTTCATTGACAAAATTTTCTTAAAAAGGCTAAAGCTGACTTCTAGACTTCCTGTAATGAAAAGCTGACTCAAAATTATTGGAAATTTCCATTATTGTTTGATGCAATATCTGAAATGGGTGTCACATTTAAAAGCCTGACCTCATATTACTTGAATACTAAAGGCATCAGTGGCAATAAAAGTCACGAAGAAGTTAATAATAAAAACTTTTCCAATCACATCAGTGGCTGGCAGCCTGTAGAGGAGCAGGTGAGGTTAACAGAATCTCTTCCTGTAGAGGTCTTTTTGCAGGAAAGGCCTAATTAAAACCTTTTTGCCCTTCTGGAGCTCAGTTGACACAAGCTCCATCCCAGTGTGGTGGGGCATGAACTCGCCAAACTACATCTCCCCTTGTTTCTTCTGGGTTTTTTTTAAAGGTGATTTAAGAACTATCCATAGGGACTCCAGTCATAATAACCTACTTTGTCTCCTGCAGACTAAGAGACAAAAACGAGGGCTTAGGCTCACAGTCCAAGTGTCACACAGGGACAGTTGATCTTTGCCTTGGCTATGGCTCTGCCCAGGACATAACTACCGATGAGCAGCGATGCTTTAATCATTACAACTTACAAGCACAATCACCAAATACAGAACATTTTGGTATTTTCTTCAGTCATGTTATCAGTTTACAGAAGCTCATAGAGCTTCAGTATTTGCTGCCCTGAGAGGCTGTGGCTGCCCTATCCCTGGAAGTGTTAAAGGCCAAGTTGGAATATCCTGGGTCTAGTGGAAAGTGTCCCTGCCCATGGAAGGAGGTTGGAACTGGATGATCTTAAAGGTCCTTTCCAACCCAAACCATTCTATGATTCCATGAATATGTAAGGCCCCAAAATTATTAAACTGGAGAACATATGATATTCAAAGTATGATCACTGGCCTAAAATAGACTTAAGTAATAGAAATATACACAGATAGGGATGCACCCCAAGCCTGATTTATACACAGCCAAAGACATGGGCCATCTGCAGACCTAGATAAATTAATTGAGAAGCTGTGACAGGAGCATATGATGATGATGTGTTGTTTGTAGCACATTACTCTGGACTTTCAGCTACACTATGCCAGGAATTAGCTACAGTTACGGTTTCCCATAGCAACAAGATATATGGGACAACTTGCTCAGGAAAACCCAGCTGAAAGGGAGCTGTACCTCCCATGGTGAGCCAAGCCAGGTGTTCCCTTGGTTTGCAAGGTGAAACAAGGCTCCTCCATATGATCTGCAATACTTCTTGAATTTAATCAAAATGTACCCCTTTTCATAGCAGCTGGTGTTTTACCACTCCCACACTGCTTCAGACCCGGCAGACAAGCCTGGTTAACCCAAAGAAGGATGGACTAAACCCACTAAACTTGCCCCTAGAATGCCCTGTCATTAATTTAGTAAGTCCTGTGCACAGAACTGTGCTCACCAAGTCCCTGTGATTTGGTCACTGTCCCTGCGCAGTGACCACACAGACCAGCTCTGCACTGCTTTCAGTGTGACTGCCCAGCGAGGCGCTGCAGGTAACACAAAGGACTGTGTGCAGATCTCCACTGCCTGACCCGATAATACGGTGTCACCTCAGAGACGGCTTCTCTTTGAGAGCTCTCACCTTACAGAGCAGGTGGGCACTTGGCAAATCCACCCCCCAGAACTGGACAGGGCAGGGATGGGCCAGGGCAGCAAACTGGAGCTTTCTGGGGGGAGCACAAACAGCACAACATCAAACACCTGCTCATGTCTTGGCCAAAACACAACACACATCAGCATTTGTACTTATATATTAATGTGATGCAGAATTATCTCCCTCTTCCCTCAGAGACCTGTGTGCCATCTGTGTGACCTACACAGGCAGGCTACAAAGGGTTCAGTTTAATCCTAAATACTGGAGCAGCACTGTCTAATGAGCGGGTATACAGAAGCCTTTTAATTTCAGTGAGTCACTTCAAGGCAAAAATCCTAATGAAGACAACATAATTTGTAGCATCAATAGCTATTAGTGCTATGAGGGCTCCAGAACACAGTGAGCTTTGATTTAATGTCTCCCTTTTAGAGCACACTCTATGTTCACAAGAAGAACAAGGCCAAAGAGGAATAACCTTCAGATGCTCCTGCAGATCAGGAGCATCTGATCAGGAGTCCACAGCCATACATTATTTTGATTACCATGCTCTCATTTGAGAAAAATCAACACAGTGCTATCAGAATATTTATGTCATCAGACCCAATGAATCTCCAACAAGATGTGAAATTATATTCATAAAGTATTAACTACTGCATTTTTGAGCACACCTCTTGATTTTTTGGGCTACAGGGAATCCATCTTTTCCATATCACACAGTAACTTTGCTGGCTGACACTAATCTTCTGCAATACCAGTTTTGCCTACTTACTCCCACCTCTGCACTAGCAGGCCTCCACTATCTCTTCTTCTCCACCGACATTTTTAAAGAGTAAATGCTGATCAAAGTATAAAGTTTGCTTCCTGAGAGGGAGAGATGAACTGATAGGGAAGGAACATGAAATGGAAATTATCTGAGAGCAATGGCAATTAGAAAGAAACAAAGGGCGGCTGGGCTGGAACTGTGGCAGGGAAGGGGGTGGGGGGCAATGGCCCCAGCTGAGACTTATTCAGAAGATTTGATAATCCTCTAACAAGGAATTTTAACCTCCAACTGCATACGCACAAGTGCTGCTGACAAGAAACAGAACAACTATAAAGAAAAAATAGAGGGTAACTTTTTAGATGTGAATTCATGTCAGCCTTTGGCACCTGATCATTAGTACCAGTACTTAGTATAAAGCAAAAATATTTGGCAGTTTGAAAATTGTGTTCACATATAATTACTGTGCTGGCATTCACTACATTCAACAAGACGATGCAAAGAACTGCATGGTAATTTCTGATAAAGAGGCAACTCCTCCAGCCCCTTCTTTACACTACTGTGACAACACAGGAAGACAAAGGTGATTACTTTCTTTTCTACCACTAGCCTAAAATTAAGCCTTTCCCCACTGACGCTCATTTGGCTTAACACCTCTGATTTGATGAGCACATTGAAGTAAATCTTTTTTAGTTCTTCTTTGACCATCTCAAAGACTGCTGGAGTAGAACTGAAGTAAGGCAAACAAGTCAGTGATGAGCTGGCTGTAACGAAAATACAATTTTCTTAGCAGAAGAGTCACATTATGTATTTCCGATCAGACCTCCATATTCTAAAATATTTTCATTTTTCTTTCCTACTCTATGCAAAAAACTCAGTCACTGTCTTCTACTGACACTTGATTTTGAGACAGAATGCATCTCACTCCCCTAAGAAAAAATACTAGAGTGGGAATCTCTTCAAGCTCTTAGATAGTGAACAAAACCTGAAAAAATCTCTATGAACCTAAATGGCTTATCAGGCTAGCACAGCCGAGATATTCATGTTTCTGTAACCCAAATAAAACAGATGCTGAGGTAAGATACCTGCCTGTGCAGGCACCTTTGATATACCAGACTGCAGGACAAACTACCCAGCTGCAGCTGATTTGACTTGGGACAAGTGAAGTTAGGAGGGGAAAAAAGAGAGAAAAAAATGCAAGAAAAGAAATACAGCTTCAGCAGAAATAATGCAGTTTTAATGGACCATGGAATATCAGATACCCAGCAAGAAGATGACCTTTTCTTCAGTACTGAAATAACAAAGCCATAGAACACAAATGCTGATAAACCAACTTCAACTTTACAAAATCAATTTATGTGAGAATAGAAGAACAAAAGACATGACCTTTTCCTTACTATTAAATAAACCAAATCCATTCTACTGAAGTCTTCTTTATGAACAAAAGTTATTGCCTGACCTTTCTTATTCCACTGCAGGATGCAAAGTGATTGGGCAAGCATTTAAGCTCTTTCATTCTTCCTAAATCAGAGGTTTGTGCCACCACAGAGAGGAAACTGCACACATCCTCCTCCACCCCAACACAGGGGCAGGTTCTGGAGGTACCATCAGAGATCTGTGAGGTGGCCCTGAGAGGAGAGGCAAAGAGCACACGGGCGGGGGCTGGAACAGGAGTGGATATTTAGGCTGGAACATGCCTGCCTATCCAAACCAGCCCTGTGTCCCCACAGGATCCTGCAACACTCAAGTATCAGCTCATGACCTGCACAGCAAAGACTATTAAAAGTTCATGTTAGGTAAATAAATAAGAAAATAAAATAATAAATACATGTAAATAATAAATAAAAATAAATATGTTAATGCAATGTTTTATCTCATATATCAACTAGATATTATATACAGAACACTGAAGTAATTTTGTATGCTATTCTCAAAGAATCAGAAGCACAAACTACATTATCTCAAATTAATTTTTTGTGTGATGAGTTCTTGATAATTTACTGGATTCTCTACACAAACTGTTTTATAAACAGCATGGAATAAAAATAAAATGTAACGGAATGATAATAACATAATTTATGTAATGATAGTCTAAAGATAATTTTACCTGTAATATTTCTCTTGTGGAGGCAATGCCCAAGTTATGTTCAACAGATGGATGTTGCTGCCTGGGATAACAGCAAAATAGGTTTACTCACTGAAAATAGAAATGTGTTATTATTACCAATCTTTTTAATCCCAAGAGCCATCTGTGGGCAAGGCCTTTTATTTGACACAGAAAAAAACATATGCAAGTGCATTTGCCTGTGTGGAAATAAATAAAAATATATACATTAATTCCTGAAGCTGCCATCCACCACTCTGTTAAAGTGCTGTCAGTAAGGAACTGCTTGGGCACCATCCCCATGGTTTGACAGGATGGACTCACAATCACAGTAATCCTGACTGACTGGAAATCAACGGTAATTTTTTGAGAAAGACAATTCACTTTATTTTGAGAAATAACTTCCTGGCTTCTGGAAGGGGATTAGTATATTATAGCCAGTATCATCCTTTTCATCTTAGTTGTTTCCATTCTCCTGTTTTTTTACTTTTATATCACTGAAAAACTGCCAATGACATGAACATGGAACAGAACCAGTCTGATGGCTCCTAGGGGCAGGAGAGCAGTTATGCACAGCAAAACAGAATCTTGAAAAAGATGACCAAGAACTCTCTGAGATCAGGGAAGAAAGACAGGAGAACACCAAGAGAGCGAATTGTATCTCCTGGCTGTAAAATAATAATGCTGAAAACCCAGAATCGGAGATTATATACCTTCATGCAGTATGGAAGGGACAGTTTTCTGCCAAAAAGCCCAGAGAAGAGGTGGAGAGACTAAATGCTGGTACACTTAGAGCTGAAGAATAAAGAGTATTAGCAAGCAACAAGGATCTGTGACACTGCTGGCTTCAGGGCCTGCCCAGCTTTTTCTTCTCAGAGCTATGAGACCCCTGAACAAAAGCCATGGGGTACTGTGGAAAGGTACAGTTACTGATAAAGCAATCTCTTTCTGGATTTAAAAAAAAGGGGGGTTGCCATGGCAACCCTGAATGAATTCAGCACATCACCTGCTCTCTATCTGCAAGGGATCTCTTGAAAGCTGAGCATTTGCTTTTTGCTCGGGATCCCTCAGAATTGTACGAGGTTTTAAAAAATAAGGATTGCACAAGAAATGGATGGGAATTCTGCATCCACCAGATCAAAGCCTGCTCGAAAGCACAATTCTCTGTGTAAAAGGAAAGCAATGTATTTTTCTTGACAAAAATTTTCAGATGGCTGTGAAGATTGGAGAGTCTGATGCATGCAGGGGACAAGCAAGGCTGGAAGTTTTCTGTAAGAAGGCAGATGTGCCTGAGGTGTTTCCCTTTTTGCTAATGAAGCCTTATACTTGGATTTCCTGACCTACTACACCAGTTTCTTTCTTTATAAAATAAGGGAAAAGACACAAATATTGAAATCAAATACACTGGAAGAATGAGTGGTTTAGAGATTTTGACAAGCATGAGAAAAAAAAGAAATGCAAAACCAATTAAAAAGTACACAGGTGAAAATGTTAAAAATAAATAAAATTCAATTTAACTTTTTTGTCAAAGTGTAACAGAGAACATGAGGCCCACTGAGAGGAGCATAAGCATGCCTGAAGTAAAATCTGAAAGTTTCTGTTATGCATTGCCCCAGGTCTCTCACCTCTGTAAAGCTTGTGAAATTCTGGTGTGTCAGAAGGTTCTGTCAGAGCTTGAATTAAAAAAAAAAACAAACAAACAAACTTGGTAAAGCATTTCAATGAAAAGAAAAAAAAAAATAGAACAGTGTTTATTGAAGATAAAGCAAGTCCAGATGGAAGCAAAGGAAAGTTTCTTTGTAGCCTGTGTCTGAAGTATCATCTGAGCAGCTCAGCACAACCAGGATATCCTTCCAATGAAGGAGGTAAAATGTCCAACACTCCTTTGGTTATTTTCACATTTATAGAGACATTACCCACCTCTATAGGAAGGTCATGGGCTGAAGGCTAAATAAATACCTGTGCTCACTCCCTGCCACCCGGGAAACCTTTAAAGAGTTTGGCAGATTTGCTTAAATAAAACCAGTTTACACATACATACATGACTAGAATACAGCACTTGGCTAATGTCGAAATGAAGAGCCTGAAACATGCAGTGACATAAAATACCTCCTTGTAATGTAATACCAACATTTCAGGGAACTACTTAAGAGGACAATTCACAAAGGCTGATTTCAGTCTAAATGTGCAGATTCTTCCTCAGAAGCAACCACTGGAGACAAGCTTCCCCACGTTGGCCCTCCTAACTATCTCTAAAATTTTGAAGTGAGAATTAACACACATCTATTTTTAAATAAGAGCAAATCCTGTTTTGTGCAAGTTCAAGACACAGTTCTACCACGAAAAATAAAGAAACCACTTAAATAAGTAATTTTTTTTTTCGTAAATGATTTTTGGAAATAAACTCTACAGAGGAGGATTCATCAGTACTGGACCCCAGATACTTTTCTCAGTTCTCATACACCACTGCATCCCAACTTCCAGCCTTGCCAAACCCAACAGATTCAGATGAGGGCTGACTTATTTAATAAGAAAGTCAATTACATTATAAACTCACATTTGACAAAAAACGATCTGTAGAAAAAGCAGGGAATCAAAATGAATCAAAACCAAAAAGCTTCATTAAAACTCACACAAATATTCACATGGGAGAGCTGATCTTGTCTGAGGGCGGGGGGGAAGAGGGGGTGAACACGGCAACAAGGACAGACCCTTCCAGTCCTGTTTTCTATTAATTTCCAGTAATCTGTCTCCTTTTCAGGCACTCATTTACACACAGGAGTCTATGCTAGGCTTAGGATTTGGTTCTTCTAACACAGAAGTCAATACACCCCATTTTTGTTTACTAAGTGCCTTGTGAGCAGAGTCTCTCAGTCAATAACCAGCCACAGCAGCACAGCCCTGTGGGGAAAACCTCACCTCAGAGCACCAAAACAATAAATGTTCCTTCTTAGTGCTGTATTTTTAACCAAGGAGATGAGACGTTTCCATATTGCAATTTCAAAATACAAACAGGGATGTCTCTCCTAAATAGTGCATTAAAATGCACCGCTTGGGGTTAACACAGCAGCCCCCAGTTTCTCTCTTAACAGCCACAACACACTGCTGACTCGGCTGTATTTTGATACTCATTATCTCTCACACAATGCAGAGGCAAAGGAATTAAAATTCTTCAAACCCAGAACAAAATTCTCTTCCCAGCAACTAAAGAAGTAACACAGGCATAACAAGGATCTACGTGCAAAACACAGGCATAACAAGGATCTACGTGCAAGATCCACACCATGGAGCACATTAAATGCTATGGAACACGTTGAAGAAACATTTTAGGGGTTTTTTAACTTTCAGAGATTGTATTGTCTTACTTTCCTCAGCAAAAGTAGTTTCTTTGATAGGGGAATTAGTAAGAAATAAAGCCTCTGCAGATACAAGGAACAAGAGTTACATAAATGGAGCATGGTTTCACAAGTTACAGACATGGAAAAGTATCAGAAAACAACCTGACTTATTTGCAATGTGTGAAAAAAATTCTATCACCCAGTTCTCCAAAGTATTCAACATTTCTAGTGAAAAGAAAAAAATAGCAGAAACACAACTATTTTAAGAAACAATTACAAATCTTGCAATCTTAAAACTAAGTTAAATTATGGATCCAAAGTAGGTTGATTCATTCAAGCTATCTGCTCTTTTACTGACATGAGAAAAAACCCAAATAAATAGAAATATTCAGAGCATGGTAATCTGATTTCTCCCATTTTTCCGAGTCCCACAGATATCTGCTCCCCATAGGTCAGAGGAGAAAATCATTGAAATTTTGCGCTAGATTGTAAAAAAAAAAAAAACAACAACAAAAAAAAAGCCCTAACTCAAAGCCATTATAAACCAGTACCAGTATCAAGATTCCATATGCCCATTGTTAAATTACAGTCCTTCTAGCATATGTAAAATAATGCTTAAAATGTGTGCTTATAGAGATATTTTCTTCAGAGAGAGAACAATCACTGTTTATATATGCTTTTAAGCAGAATGAAAAGAACTACAATGCACACACTTGTGCCTTTCACAAACACATACTTAAGCCAATGCATTTAAGCACAGCATGTTTGGGATTGTAAATGCTGTCAAGATAACCCTAACACCACTGGCGGCAATTCTCTACCCATTGTATTGCCATCAAACATGACATTTATTTTACAGAGACAAAAAAACTAATACACACACAGCAAAAAAACATTTTTATCTCACCTATAATATGCATTTATCATAAAATATGTTAGAATGAATATAGAGATCTCAAAGACAGTTGACAGCTCCAGAAGGAATTAAAATGCAGGTTCTCAAGGTAACTCCTATGCCAGTTTGTCCTTCCTGCCAACACAGTAATTTAAATAAATATACATTAAGCACTGATATTCCTGGAAGAGTTTATAAACAATTTAAACTATTACAGTGGAGTTATTCTCTCACAAAAAAAAACCACAAACCAAACAAAACCAAACCTCCAAACTTAGAGACAAACCAGACAGTACTTGGTATTACCTTTAGATTGGACAATCAAGTTCACAAAAATTAGCAGGGTAGTAATTCTGCCAAAAAAATCTTTCAATCTGGTATAAATACAGATGTTACATTTTTTAAGGTTATGTTCGAATTTCTTTGCAGTACCTGCAGATGTTATAAAGCAACTGGCTGGCTATTTCTGCATCAGTAGGACTCTTCTACTGAAGGGACAAATTTTAGACATTTTATAGAATGGAAATTCCTAAAGAATGCAGAATGCAACTTGGGAATACTCAAACACAACAATGTGAAAAACGATTAAGAGTAAATATTGCCTGACTTAGCCTTGCTGTAACTCTGAGGACAGCAGAGTGAGCTCCACTCGCCCTGCACTGGGCTGTAAGGCAGCATCACCTGAATGAAATCATGTTCATCAGTGTAAACCTATTTCCAACACCACCACAGTACAAAACACCCTCCCCCATTCTGTGTCCTCAATAAAAAGTGTCCTATCTAGTGATGAGCACAGGAGAGAGCCTTTTTCTGAATTTTTCTTGAAGAAGGGAATAGTTTACAAAAGGTCCTGTCTCTGGTTATCTCCTTCCAGCAGTTCCCAAATCAGAAAAGGGTAGGATTTACCCCCAGTCCATTTACTCTCAAACCTCAGGCCACCCGTGATGAGGATCTCAACACACCAGTCCCAGTGAAGCACCAAACTGCTTCAGAGGACAGAAACTTGTAGTCCTTTTCATTTTGCTTAAAATCGGAAACACACAGTGCTTGTGCCCGCTGTGTGGGGAAATGCCTTTGGGATTAGTTTAACTGGTGCAGTACAGGACTGATATTACAAAAGTCGTGGGTTCGATCCTTGTCTGGGCCACTTGATGACGATATAAATTTGATGATTCTGGTGGGCCCCTTCTAACTTGGAAGGGCTGCAATATAAAAAGGTGTGTATCAAATTCTTGCAGTAACGCCGAACGCAACCATCAGGGCTCATAAGAAATGGCCACCAACTCTTCATCTCTCTTTCATTAGTATGTCTTAATACCACAGGACGGCTATTATTAGTAACAAGTGAATAACTATTTCCCCACGGGGTCCTCCGACGGCCCGAGATTCTGTCCTGGGGGCAGCAGAGGTGCGGCGGTCCCTCACCTGACACCGTCTCGTGTCGCTGTGGGAACGCCCCGGTTGGCTTTAGGCCGTGTCACGGCTGAACCTCGGCTCGGTTCCGGCTCTCTCCCGGCTGGATGTTGGCTCTGTGCCGGTGGGGTCCCGCTGAGGGCGCGGGGCCGTTTCCCCCTCACGCACAGGCCTTTCCCACCGCCGCCCGCCAGAGGGCGGCCGCGCGCGCCGCCGCTCCCTGCGCGCCCGGAAGCGCGGGCGCCGGAAGACGCGCTGACGTTTGCATGCCGGGGTGTGGCGTGGCCATGGCGAGCGACTTCTACCTGCGGTACTACGTGGGGCACAAGGGGAAGTTTGGACACGAGTTCCTCGAGTTCGAGTTCCGACCCGACGGTGAGAGCGGGGCAGGGGGCCGGGGGAGGTGGGCCGCGCTCCCGGAGGGTGGGGTATCGGGCCGCGGGTAGCCCCGGCGTGGTTTAATGCCCGGCTTCTCCCCACAGGGAAGCTGCGCTACGCCAACAACAGCAACTACAAGAACGATGTGATGATCCGAAAGGAGGTGAGGAGAGCGCCGCGGGCTGCGGGTCAGGAAAACCGAGCAGAGCGCGGCTGAGGGCGTTTGTGCCAGCAAAAGGAAACCGCTGCCCAGGGCCGCGAGCCAAAGCGACCGCTGGACAGGGCTCGGGGTTGGATTTCGTTGCTGGGATGTTGTGGGCAGAGTTGTATTTATCTCTCTGTCGGAATGTTGTGTCCAGGCTTACGTGCACAAGAGCGTGATGGAGGAGCTGAAGAGAATAATCGACGACAGTGAAATCACAAAAGAAGACGATGCTCTGTGGCCTCCTCCTGACAGAGTGGGCCGACAGGTGGGTGCACAGTGTATCTTCTAATTGCTCTTTAATTTTCATGTGTTAGCTCCTTGGAAGCACAACTAAACTTTTCCTTCAAGCCAGTATTGTTTCCAGCCAAAAGGGAAACAAATACTGCTTTAAAACTTGAATAGTGCCTCAGTGGCAGTGTAGTTGTGGAAGCTAATACGATCCAAAGACCTGCTGCATTCGAAATCTTTGTTGTAGAAATTTGTAATTAAAAATAAAAACCATCGCAGTACCGAAGTATTTCTGTAACTGGTACTATGAAGCAGTAGAATTCCAATAACCTTTTATTTTTCAGGAGCTCGAGATAGTAATTGGTGATGAGCACATCTCCTTTACCACATCAAAAATCGGTTCCCTCATTGATGTAAATCAGTCCAAGTACGTACTCTGCTTTTTATGCTGCCCTTGTTTCTATTTACCAGCCTGTATTAGGACTTCTGATTATTTGGTACGTGTCTTTTATATTGTTTCAAATTACAGATCAGCTCCTGGGGGCACCAGTACTCTGTGTTGCAGCACAATGTGCCAAATGCCTTTAGACTGTGGCATTGCAGGCTGTGTTTGAAAACTCACTGGGAGCAGAACTTGCTGTAGGAACCCTGTTACTCACAGAGACTGAGCTGCCCTTGGCCTGTTTGTACCAATTTGTTTGGGAGAGTCAAGATACTTGTATTTCACCTAGGCTGAAAAGACTGACTATCACGGTTTCATTTTGGGGTTTTTTAAATCCTAAGTGCTGTTGATACTTGCTTTCATGATGAAAATGCATATTTTGTAAAGACTTAAAATGTTCACAGTTGGAATGGAACAGAATATTTCATCAATCAATGTAGAATGAAACAAATCTGTTAACCATCTAAAAAGTCCACATATAGGCTTTGGGTTTTTTTAATACTTTAGTTCTGTAACCTGTTCTCTAACAGCATCAGTCTTAAACTTCTTTTCCCTCTTTCTTCCTTCTGTTGTGTACTGCAGAGATCCAGAAGGCCTGAGAGTGTTCTACTACCTGGTCCAGGACCTTAAGTGTCTCGTATTCAGTCTTATTGGACTCCACTTCAAGATTAAGCCAATATAAATCAGACAAACTAAAGTTGGTATTGCAGCATCAGCCGTGGGGGTGGGGAGGATCCTGTTCCAGTTTCTTATTGTTTCTGAAATTTTTGTGTATTTTAGATTATTTTTTTTATTGTTGTTTTTGTTGTTGTTACAGACTGTCAATGACTCAATAAAAGGGTGAGATTTGCGTTTTTAATTTTTAAGCTGTGGTGAGAGACTGACTTATAACCCTTTTTATAATGGTGCCTTCAGAGTGTGTCGCTTCTCTTGTATCACACACACACTGTACTTGTCAATGCAAGCAGAAAAAGGAATGAAGCCTGGCTCGGTGAAATGAAACTTGCCACCTGTCAAGGTAAACTTTTGTTACTCTCCTGAGTTGGGTATTCTGTTGGCCAGACAAGCACAACATCTGACTCTGCACAGGATAACTGGTTATAGCAGACACGCATCACCTTCATCCCCGCCCGGGGTTACCTGCTTGCCTCCAGAGCAGAGATAAACAGGCCACTCAGGAGCCATCCAGGATCTTCACTGATCGTCTGGTCCAGCTTCAGAGAAGCTGAAAAGCAACCTCGATTGTGTTTAGTTCAGTGCTAGTGTAGCAGATCTTTTGTGCAGCATTAGTTAAAAGACTTTGTGGGGTCCCCCCCACGCCCTGAGGGTGGTCCCCATGGCAGTGCTGCCAAACCGCACCTTTGCTTTCTTTTAAAACGTCTGTGTCGTCTAAGAAGCCGCTGTGATTTAAAAAAAAAAAAAAAAAAAAAAAAAAAAAAAGTGGTTAATTGACGTTCAATACTGAAAATGCCAGTGCCTCCCGCTTTCCCTCCCCACAGGCACCTTCCACCTTTCCCGCGCGGCGAGGCCCTGGCGGCCGCCATCTTGACTGAGGGCAGACGCGGATTTGCGCCGCCTCGGCCCGGCAGGGAGCGCGGGGCCGCCATCTTGACTGAGGGCGCGGCCGCGGCGGGGCGGGGACAGCCGGGACTTCCGCAGCATCCGTACGGCCATGGGGGTAGGTGGGAGCTTTGGCCGGAGACCCGCGGGCCATGGGGGTAGAGTGGAGCCTTGGCCGGAGCCCCGCAGGCCACGGAGGTAGGGGGGAGCCGGGCTGGCCGGGGCTGACGCCGCTCCGCCGCTTGCCTTGCAGAGGATCGGGCTGCAGCTCCGCGCCACGCTGGAGAACATCACCCGGCTGCGGGCCGAGGGCCAGGACTTCCGATGGTACCTCAAGGTGCGGGGCCGCGGGGCCGGGGCCGGGAGCGGCCCATACCCTGATTATTGACAGCTTTCAACCTTTCGATTTGTGTTCTCCAGCTGAAATGTGGGAACTGCGGTGAAGTCTCCGAGAAGTGGCAGTACCTGCGGCTGATGGTGCGTGCGTCTGCCCCTCGTAACCTGTCTCTGAGCAAAAATGAGAACACAAACCTGCCGCTTACACAAGTATCTGCATCAGCGATGTGACAACTTGCCCTCTGGATGAGATCGTTTTTCAGTAGCTATATGCATTTAGAAAATTGTCACATTCTATATTAAAAGAAATATTTTGGGACTGTTAATGGAAATGTGCCATTTGCATGGTGACCGTTGGTAACACAGTATTTACATTTGCTTTTAAAAAATACCTTGTAGAAATTTAATTTTAAATGAAATTTTGAAGTGTTACCAAAGTAATGCTGTGCCTGTCGCATATTTTTCTGATGCTGATGGAATCCTTTTGGAGCAGGTTAGGTAAATCAAGATGAGTTAAACATGCTAAATCAGCATCTGGAAGCTGAAAAAGCAGGATAAAATTTGTCAGGGATACTTGTCTGTTCTTAGCAATAACCATCCCTTATTGTTGCATACAGCTGAATGGTAAGAATGTATTCTGAGGAATTAATAGAGCACGCTTATATGCATAAGACATAAATATCCATTATTCCCTATCTGAAGTCTAGAACAGAATAATTGTTTGATAATCACAGCTTATTTTGATAAGAATTTGATAAGAACTACCTATCTCTGTAGTTATAAAAAAAAGCTGCCTTGTTGCAGTAGCAGTATTTTTAAAAAGTTAAAGATCATTGTAAAAACCACCTTACCTGTGCAGATGTTTCCAGTGGCTCAGCTGAAGTGGTTAAAAGTGTCTCTCTTGTCATGGATTTTAGGACAGTGCTCCCCTGAAAGGCGGCCGAGGAAGCGCCACTATGGTGCAGAAGTGCAAGCTGTGCTCCCGGGAGAACTCCATTGGTACGTGCTTGGACATTCCATTTTACAGTTTATCTTTTAGTCCCCCTTTCTGCTTGACACCATTTGTAAAGAGCTTTCACCAGGGATTTCTTCCCTTGTACACTGAGTTCCCAACACACACATTCTGGACATCATGTTCATGGACACAGCAAAGCCTCCTGGTGAGTCCAGGCTTCTGCATGAACCAAACTCATCTGTATTGTTGTTTTACAAAAGCCTGCAAATCTTTTTAGCATTGGTAGGGAGAAATGGTGCAATGTAAACTTCTCAGGAGAAGGGAGAAAAATTGAATTCTATCTTTTGAAGTCCAGCTGCAGGAAATGCTTGCTGACTTTGTTTCTTTTGCTTTGAATAAGGAAATTTCTTTGAAAGAAGATCCTGGTGCTTGGTTTGTGCTGAATACAACTGAAGACAGTGCCACTCACTTGTATACTCTTTTGTTTGTTTTAGATATTTTAAGTCAGACAATCAAGCCTTACAATGTAAGTTTGTTTCCTCTTCTATGTAACAAGTGAAAGATAAATAAGCATTAACACTATTTTGAGTATTTGCTGTATCGTCCTCCTTCAAGAACACAAAAAAAAAGCTGATCCTGTGCCTGGACAGAAGTTGTCTTGTAGACTCCTGCATTCTCAAGTGTAAAATAATCTAATACATTTCATAAGCCAACACAGAACTGTATCACTCAAATTAGAGGTGATTATATAATGCCCCTCTTGTTTCTGTTTGAGGGCTTCCTCATGGCAGATTAAGAAATTCTAGTTAGTGACCACCTATGAAATAAGCTGTAGGATTTTGCTGTCACTTAGGGCATCAGAGATGACAGTGCTGCCTTTAAAGCAGTCCATTCCTAGACTAATGCTTGTCACTGTCTCTATTAGATGGAAAATAATGGTTTTCTGTCTCAATTACAGGCTGAGGACAGTGAGAAATTCAAAACAATTGTGGAGTTTGAATGCCGAGGTCTGGAACCAGTTGACTTTCAACCGCAGGTGAGTTCTTATTTGTAATTCATTTCTATTTTTAAAAGCACTTCTTCTAGAGTGACAAAATACACACTATTTAGATGGTTCTGGAACATCATAGACCTTCCCAGATCCCCATCCTTCCACAGGTTCTTCTTTTAATTCATATGACTCAAAAAAACTCCCCAAACCAGACCAAAAACCTGCAAGCAGCTAACACGAACAATTGGTATTCTCTGTGCCAGTAAAATCCAAAACTAAGCACACCTTGGAGTTGTACTCAAACTGCCTCACAGGTGACTCAGCACTGCTCATCTGAATTCATCTGAGAGGCCTTCACTGCTCAGGTTATTGCAAAAGAGTCCTTCCCAAAGGGGAATTGTGAGAGTGAAGCATTAGATGGTATCACTTGACTCCTTGGTACATTACAGAGTACATCAGGCTCAGGTTATGAACATACTTCACTGTGTGTCCCCTAAAAAACAATCTAAATTTCTTTGGGATTAACATCACCCGAGCCACAGGAAGTGAACATCAGCATTTTTCCATTTGCAGCAAGCCTGAAGGTCACTGGCAGTTACAGGCTGGTGCAAAGCACACCTCAAGGTTCAGAGTTTAAGGATTCTTCAGGGCCAGTCTGCAATGACTCATCTCTTGTGCATGGTCATGCTCTATGCCACTTAACTCCCTGCTATATTTAACCTATTATTCCAGTCGGATTAGGTGTAAATAGACTGACAGATATAAACTTGTCTTATCCTTCTCTCAGACTGTGATGCTGTGCTAAAAAGCAGCCCAAAAAAGCCAATCCTACAACGAATTTGATATAAATAGAATCCTCACTGCAGTGTGCTGGGGGAGTTCTTCATTTATTTAAGTGAAGTCCATCTTTTGGATGAATGGTTATTCCTTTATTCCAGGGTGGTTATTAGTTTATTCCTGCTTGAAAGCTTTGCAACCAGACCTAGGAACTCGCACTTCAAGAAAAATCTATGGGAAGATTACAAAATGTAGATGGTTATAGCTCTGCATCCTAGTGTCAATTTTATCTACAGAACAAAGACTTCAGAGCTGTAAAAAAAGTTTTATTTTAATATTCTGAGTTTGGTCCACTTGATTGGAGAGTACTTGAATCCCTGAAGAGGTATTTCAGTCAATTTTTGGATGCCTAAATCAGTAAATGTTTGACATTTATATGACTTCTGATGTTTAAATGACTTCTGCAGGTCCACAAAATTTTGTCAACTGCTTTATATTTGGCATGATCCAAGCCAGCCTGGCTTCTGCACGACCTTAGATCACACTTTTGACAGCACTAAACATGGCATGTGGCTATGGAAACACTGTATTTTCTCTGTATTTTTTGGTGGACATAACACAACCACACCTGGAGTCAATTTAAAGTGGCTTAATGTTTGCATGTCTTATATAAATTATAGTAGTTATCAAAAAAGGCCCAACCACCAACACAAAACATTTGAGTGTGGGAGAGGAGAAAGTATCCTCTGTTGCTCTGATATAAACCCTCTTTTTAGACCAAGTGCAGAAGTTGTAATTGCAGTCACATGGCGGGTGAATGGCTGCAGGTGGCAAAAGCAGGGCTTCTTTCATTTTTCTGGTGTTTGTTCTATACTCCGCTCTGCAGTTTGGACCCACAATGCTCATCTTCCTCTCCACCCCAGCAGTTCCCTTGACGTGGGCTTCTGACAGTTACAGAAAGGCCACTGTGTCCTGCAGATCCCTCCACTGTTGTTAGATTTATTAGATCTGCCACACTCTGGGGTTTATTTAACTCCCAGGTGCTTAACTTCCATTCAAATCCCAAAATATTTTAAAGTTGTGTGGCTTACTTTGCACATTCTTACAGCTAAACGTCTGACTAGCACTAGTGGGGATTTCTTTATAAAAATGGAAGTGTAGATCCCTTGCAGAAAACTAGGAAGAAGCTACCTTTGATTTTTAACCATTGGCTAATAAAATTCTGTAGTTAGAAAGAGTAATGTAATTACTCTTCCCTTCCCGCATGCTAGGGAAGTAATCCCATGCTAGGTGGGGATTTTTAAATGTACTTTTAAAATTAGTAAATCTTACTGTACAGCTTGGTAACTGTGAACCCTGAAGTGAGAGAGCTGCTCCTACAGAAGATAAACCAGAACACCTTCCTAGGGCTGTCCTTTCTGCACTCTTTGAAAACAGCAGCAGTGATGGCAGTGAAGAACTCTCCCCTGTGAAATCCTTGTTTGGGGATACGAAGCTGTTCACTCAGCCAGCTCATCCTCCTCACACATAAAGCTTGCTTGGCACTCGTGTACCTAAATCCAATACAAGCTGCTCCTTCTCTATAGTGTCTTGGATTCTGACAATAGTCAGGCCAAAACTCTTTACACTTTCTTCCACATTTTCTATTACTTTCCTTGCAGTGTATTATGAAACTATTATGCCTGTATGGATTCTGAACACAAAGCTGTTAGTAGTAATTGGATGTTGCTACATAAACCTAGAAACTAAGGTTTAACATTACTTAGAATAGTTGGAAATACTTTTTTTGCTGAGAAAAATAGAGGAGCAGTGTTCCCTCACTTTGCTTGCTTGGACTGAATTTTCCCAAATCACAAGCAGGGTCACCACCTTATACTGATCCTAACCAGGAAAGAGCTTGTCCATTCTTTCTACCTAATTTAAAAGAAATACAATACATTTTCGTGCTGAGCTACTTTCTTTACATATGTTTCAATGATCATATTTATTATTTTCTCAGTACAAACTAATTTAAAAAACTTTCTGCAAATGTGTTTGCAGGCAGGGTTTGCTGCTGAAGGCGCAGAATCTGGCACACCTTTCAATGACATAAACTTGTTAGAAAAGGTATGTTTTAGTTTCACTAGTAAAACTAATTACCTGGCTTGCTTTCCCCATATCACTGGTCCAAAATACACACCCTAGACTGATTTCAGTCTTCCTGTAGCCACAGGAAGGCCACAGTTGGAGAGAGAAACTGAATCAACTATGAACAACCAGCATTACTAACAGTGTCATTTTAGAAGTATGTATTTGGTAACTTAGCAGCTGACAAAGATTTAAGTCACTCAAGAATTCCAGAGAGCAAGAACCGGAATAGTAAATGGCTGGAGTTATTAAAGTAGTGAGTTGATTTTTCTAGGAAGATCCCTGCCCATTATCCTGTGCACAGAGGGATTAAAAAGTAATACAGACACTGTCCTTCAAAGCTCAGGATAATGACACCAGCATTGCAAATCTTCCTTGGCTGTGAGCAGGAATCTCAAGGTCACATCTGTTCCCTGGTATCCTACTTGGCAGGGATCTGCTTGTCTGCTAGGGTATTGGCTAGGGTATTGTAAATGATAATCCTTTCACCTGCCATGGCTGCTGTTTGTCCACTACAGGCTGGGGACTACATAAGAAAATAAACCCCAGCAATATATATATATATATAGAGAGAGAGAGGGAGAGAGAGAGAGAGAGAGACTGAAGCTCATTTAATTTCAGGTTAGTGCTCTTGCTACTCTCACCTGTTAAAATTTAACTTTCTACAGATGTCTAAGACCCAAATTTTGAGTAACGTTTAGTTCCAGTTTGAATTCCAGTCTGCATGCTCTGTGACTAACACTGTGAAATCTTACTTCCTACAGGACTGGAATGACTATGATGAAAAAACAAAGGAATCTGTTGGAATCTATGAAGTTACCCATAAATTTGTAAAATGCTGAAGTTCATACCCCTAATAAATGATGATGTGCTTACTGATGGAGCTGTAAAACATCAGATACAGTTTCCTTGGAGTTACTTTTTTACATGGCTGCACTTCACAAATGGAAACCTAAGTTCTCAGAATCACAGAATCATTAGGGTTGGAAAAGATCTCCAAGATCAAGTTCAACCTTTGACCGACATCACTGAGTTGTACTTTTGTCCCCTGCATGCCCTAATAAAATATTTTCCTTGGAGCACGTGCAGATGGCCTCAGTACAAACTGAAAATAGAACATATTGACTGAACTGTACCATCTCCTTAATGCTGTGGGAATATATATGCTTTGGAATATATCTGGTTGTGGTGGACTGTAGCTTAGCTAATGGATACAGTAACTACTTAGACAACTTACAACCTTAAAGGTTTTAATAGTTTGTCACCAGGAAGTAGCCACATTGGATTCTCAAACATAAGCAAATAAAGTCTTCCCACTCACCACTCCTATCAGGAGGAAATGGCTACAAGCATTAGTAAAGGCCCTGTGTTAGCTGTTCAAGGGAACAGGGACACCTTTAGCAGCTTTCTGTCACTTCAGGTAAAGACTGAGGTGAGCTTACTAAGAACTCTTACTGACTGCCATTGACATTTACAGTTACGATCCTCTGAAAAGCAAGTTATCTTTCCAAGAATGTCATTAAGTAAACCTCATTTTAATTACAGACAGACTTTGTACTCCTTGGCGAGTGCACTCACAATCTTGCCAGCTGTTCTCATGTTTAAAAACAAAACAAAACAAAAAAGCCCACCAAAAAAACCCAAAAAGGAAAAAAAAAAAAACCAACTAATCTTCAGTGAATTTTCTTCAGACTTTTAGCCTGATTATTGTTTCCTGATGTATTATTTCCTGCATCTTCCCAAATTATTGCCTTCCTTTCTTTGTTTAAATGAGCAAGAACAATTATGCTAAGTTTTAAAGTAAGTTTTAAAATACAGCTTTTCAGCTGAAAACTAGAACAGCACATTAGAGGAGCAAAGCCTTCAGGCTTACAAATGAAAAGGATGCCTCTCCCCTGCTAGCACTTTTATTTCATACTTCTGGGATAGGGTATTGCTTATACTTACTGTGCTAAATTAAAAAGACCCTGGGAGAACCTGGAAGCTGAGCTACCCAAAGGAAAAGTAAAGGGAAGTGGGTTTCTGAGCCTCTGAACCTGATCGGTCACATCCAACCCACGTGCTCACACTTGTCTGTTCTGCTGATGTGTTTGGTTGTCCAGGGCAGTGGGACATGAGCTGCATTAGTTTTACACAGATCACAGAAGCAAACACCACTGTGCAATTCAGCTCCACAGAAAGACTCATCCTCCCAGAAGAAAAAGAGTGGAAATCAAGAGGGTTTAAAAGGCAGGAATTCAAGTTCTACCTACCAGACAGAGTGCAGAATGCTTGCAGCAGTTTTCTTTCCAACCTCTGTAAGAAACATGAGCTACTGATAAAGGGTCTACCCATGCTGTATGATTTAGATATGGCAATAAAAGAACTTTGTGGTTATTAATAAACAGCTTTATTAAAATACATTCTTTTCCAGTCAATTTAACAACTCAGTTGGTGATTGCAGCTTATGTAATGCCTCCCACTTCATTTTTTGTGTCTCTAAAAGCTGTTACAATGGAAAGGCTTCAAGCAGTTGAGGCACCATCAGTTCTGATATAAATTCAAGTTCAAAGAGGTAAGTGTAACAACTTAGTAAGCAAGCTTACTGCAAATGGAACCACTCTTCCAAGTTTAAAATTACTGCATGTATTTTTTTAAAAAACAAACAGTTCAAGAGTGGTATCACAGTGCTATAGTCTGTCTGAACACTCAGGGAACAGAGGTGTTCATTAACTCAGTAAAAATGCTTTTTATTTTAGAGTATGTGTTGTAAGAACACATGGATCTGTTACTTAATTTGACATAATCAACGTTTATATTTCCTGAAATGTATTCTAGGTCTGTAACTGATTTCTTTAAAATAGGCAGAAATTTCCTAGTGAATCTAACACTATTCAAGTTCAATGAAGTTACATGAAGCCAATTAAGCTGGACAGTCTCAGCCATGCTGAACACTGATTAGTATGTCAATTAGACATAATCTGCATTTTGTTCTGCAACTGTGAAGTGTTCCAATGTCTAACTACCAATTTTCTTCCCCTTTAAAACATTAAAGATATCTTCTAGTGACTTGTGTATACACCGAAGGAATTCTTTGCCATTCCTAGCTGGGTAAGAGGAAACATTACAACCTATCCAGTCGTCGTGTACCTGATACCCTACTCCAAAGCCATCGGCCACCACGGGGCCAAAGCCTCCCAGCTGCACAGCTGGGCTCACCAAGGTGCTGGTAGAAATGATGTTGTGATTAAGGCGAGCGTAGGCTTGGTCTTGATAGAAATCCGGCAGTGGCAGCCCCTTGGATAAGGCTAAATAGCGCAGGCTGAAGAGATGCCGGTCAAAGCCCTGGCCTGGTGAAAGAAAGTAACAGGTTTGAGAGAGGTGGCTGACTTTTCTGGGAAGTAAACTCACCTCAGCCACAAAAGAGGAGGTCTATAGAACCGGGGTTGATTTTTGTACTGGTAGGAAATATTTTTCAGACTTCTCATGCCCATATCCTAGGAAAACAGGGCCTGCCTGTTTTACTGCAAGCCTCACCCAGCATCAGGAGAGTACCCAAAAGTGCAGTGTTAACAGACAGTTTTAATAATACATTGCATTCTTTGATAAACTATTTATCTGAACATAGCCAAGTAATTTAATGCAGAAAAAGGCTTTCCTAAAATTCATGAGTCTGAAGAGGAAGAGCATCTTGCACCAACAAAAGGAGGCAAATTTTAGACTATGGGATAATATTCAACAGTCAATTTTACTGCTGTCAATTTTAATGCTTCTGGGAAGGACAGTTCAAAAGAAAGCATTCAGAAAAATGCCAGAAGTAGCATGGCCAAAAAATGAGTTTGATTTGGAACTTGTTAAAGCCTTTATCCCCTGCAGAGATACGACAGTACCTCCTCAGACTTAAAGCCAAAGTTCTTGGTTGCCCTGAGGAGTTCAACATTCACTAAGTATATATGAAATCCTCATATAATGCAACTGCTCTAAGGACAAAAACAGAAGTATAAAAAATTCTCAACATGTGAAAGGTGCTGTGGGAATCATAGAGGCATTCCTCTCCATCAAGAAATGAGTGTTAAAAGAATGCATTTTAAACTGCTGGTAAATAGCCTTCTGCTATTGTTTTTGTCAAGTTTACATTAGACCTCCATCAACATAAATTATTTAGTTCTAAATATTTACAGCAACTGTAATAGACATTTTAGTGCAAAAGCAGGAGTGTTTGATGTATCACTGCTTACCCATAGCAGCCTCTTTCGTCAAACGGCCATGGTACTTGGAGCACTCCACTATCAACTTTTGCAGCTCTTCTGTGCTGTGTTTGGAGAGTTCCTTGACAAAGGCTTCTGAGCATTTCTTTGTATGGACAGAGGCAGGACGTATGGTTTCTGTACGGCCGTGTTTGAAAGCTGCAGTGCTGCAAGACTCGTACGTGGCAACAGTCTGGCCATACTGGCGAAGGAAAGCCATCTGGAAGGCCAGCTGAGCCACAGCATCTGGGCTCACCTTCTTCTGCTTTAGAAGTTCCTTGCCCCCTTCTTGGAACTGAATTAGGTTAAGAGACAGTGATTCGACAGTGGCATCAAACTTCTGTTTGGCTTTGGTAATTCCTGCTTTTAAGGCATCGTTCAGCTTAAAGTCAAGTTTCTGCACTGCTCTAGAAGAGTCAACTGAAGCAGGCTGGGACTGGGGGCTGATGGCTGGTGTCTTGGTGCTATCTTTAAAAATCTCATTCTGGAACCTGAGCACAGCCACACCATCTCCCCAGGAATGTTCAAAATTAATTCCTGCAGTGCCATCCTTAGTTATGATAAGATTAAAGGATTTGTCATACCAGCGGTTTGCAGCATCTCCATGCAACATAGTGTGGGACACGTGCACAAAGTCTTTACTGGGAAAATCATCTAAACTTAAACAAAACATGGCAGAGTCTACTTTTTGAAGAGCTTCTTCATTGCCATTCTCCAGTAGATTCTTCCTCAGCAATGCCCACGTGTCTCGGTTTTCACTGGAGAGGTAGCCAAGAGGGAAGGCTGGGGCCGGACTGTTGTCACTAAGGATGTATTTCAAGTGTGCTTGTATTTCTGAAGGTTTCAGCATGTTTCCATCTCTATCAATAACATCAAACACATAAAAATTTCCGTTTCTCAACACTAGTAAATGTTTTGCCTTTTCATCTGTATAAAGCTCATCTTTGTTGGGCTTAGGAAGCCGTGTAGAATTAAAAAGCCTGAAGTACTGGGACATATCTAGGGGGTAAGCATTGACCATGTAGGCACCAAACCAAGAAATTGAAGAAGGCACAAACCGGATAATTTTTTTAAAGGTCTCAGTGTCACTTTTTTCTGGATTGAGGTGAAAAACCTCTGGTTCAAGGTAACCAGCCCTGAAGGTCTTCATAAAACGTATGGCAGAAACAGTCATGTTCGTAGCTCGTATGAGCTGATCGTTGTACTCCGCTTTCGGATCAGGATTAAAAGACATAAATGCATTAAAATTCAAAACAACAGGCTCACGTGCTTTTAGGTACATGTCAAACCAGGGACCTGAAAATTGAGAGTTGAGAAAGAAGTCAGAACATAAAAGCAGCTTCCTGAGTCAGACCAGAGGGTTGTGTAGTCCAACAGTGATCATAAATAAATACACACTAAAATGCCTTTAAACAAGACAAACATACGCAGTAATTCACCCAAGGCTTCTCCCAACCCCCCTTATGAAGAATATTATTTGGAATAATCCAGATCAAGGGTGTCCATGTCATTAGCAACAAGGGCCAACCTCCCTGTTTTCTATATGGCGCAATGATAAACTTTAACTCCCAGGACATACAGTGCAGCTCCCCAGCTCTCTATTTTGGTGCACACCTCACATTTGGAGTGGCTCATGCCTTTACCTACTCTTAAACTATTAATTTCTGCAACTCTCTGTCACTGAGTGCATCTCACTGAAGTTAAACCTTCTACCTGGAGAGTAAGAAGGGCAACGAGTAGTTCCAGGAACTAAGTTACAATTTTAATTACAGGTTCTCACAGGTGAGTAAGTAACACTCATCTACAGTTTCAAATCCACATCTGTCATCATCACATAGCCTTTTAACCTGAGACTTGAAAGTCCAGGGTGGAGGTAACTCTACATACTTTCAGAAACCAATTTCAAGTGGAACAGGTCTTTTATGAGGCCTAAAGAAGAAAAATAAACAAAAAAAGCAATACAGACACCCCACCATTCATGGACAAAAAGCAGCATACTGAGTAGTGATGAGTGGCAGCTAACACCTAAACAGGCAGTCTCAACAGACAGCAAACATAGAAGTGCATTCACTGGGCAACATGGAATCTTGTACTTCCACAGGTATTTGACTATTTCCACCTCTGCTGCTATCTAATACTTTCATGAGCAGACACTTGTACATAGAAGCAACAATAAAGCAGAATAAACAAAAGTCTATATGCATGCTCTCCCTCTCCTGATTTGTTTCTATTTATTCTCATTTTCCTATTTCTGTCACTCCTTTTCTTTGGCTCTTTATATAGTTTTATAGTTATAATGGCTTTTAAGTCCCGAGTACTGACCACTTCTGCCTCCCAAACTTAGCTATACTCTGTGACTCCTCCCCTCCCTTGGAGTTTAGTTTACTTGCTTAATAACATGGAATTATTTGGAAATTATTGCTTTAGTTTCCTTAAGGGAAATTCTAGATAAGCTCCTCTTTAACCTAAACCCTATAAACTCACGAAAAAATATTGTTCCAGTATCTATCTACCCAGAATTCTGGTAGAATAGATGAAGTTAGATAATGAGCATTCTTCTTTCCACCAGCCTCTGAAATTGCTCAAATATAGCCAAAGAGAGTGGTCACAGCAGGTTATTTCAAGTTTCTGGATTTCTTAATGCTTCAGCCTATTATATTTATGGCACCATGAACTGTTATGAAGAATGATGATCTACAGACTCATCCTACACCCAGCAGGCCAACATACCTGTGATGTAACTTGTATGCTTGTTCTGATTGTCTTGAGCAACCAGTTGCTCATGTAGCTCTCTTCCAATTCCCTTTTTAAAGGCATGAGCGAGTTCTTCAGTTTTCCTACAACAATCAAGAAAAGAGTCAAAGTGCTGTCACAAATCACATTTCTAAAGTGTAACATTTGGCTTTGAAGCAGAACATGACACTGTAATGTTTGTCCATACCTGAACTGGTCATCATTTAAAAGAGGTTTCTGGGCATTCAAGTATCTCGTAATTGTATCTTCTAGCTTGGGAATTGGCAGTCTGAAGGAAGTGGAACACAGAGATGTGCACTTGATGAGCAAGGGTATGAATGAGGCCTGTGGTTCTTACAGTCATCTCTTTGCCTCCTTTCTTCTATATCCTTCCTTATATTATTATATATACTATACATATAGACATATACACACATTATACTATACTGTATCTACTATTAAACTATATATATATATTTGGATAATGCTTATATATACATATTATCCAAATGCCTCCTAAGTTTCTTGTGGAATAAGACAAGCAAGGGACTAGATGGACACCAGCCAGCATGCCATAATGTTCTTGGGAAGCAAGGCAGAAAACGAGCTTGACTGTCTTGTTACAATGGTATGGCAGTGATGGGAGCTAANGCCCCGCCCGCCGCCGGCGCTGCCCCGGGAACGAACGGGGAAAGCCAAGCGTTTTTTGTTATTCCATTCCAAAAATCAACGGGATACGTGCTGCTAAGGTAGCAAAGTCACCAGGGTGTTGGGACGGTTCAACATCATGTGTGTATGTAAATCTTCTTACATATAGACTAGTAAAACTTTCAGATTCGTTAATAAAATTTTCTGCAATCCTCTTCTTTTTATGTTCAACATACAGACTCCACGGACTTTTTCTTCTACTTTTTCTTTTTTCTTTTCTTTTTTTTTTTTGTTGGTGTTTGTATCCTTTTTTCCTCACCACTACACGGTATGACATTCTGGCCCC